>PVJH01003178.1:95014-148612 GCA_004026705.1 Nesogale talazaci
GCTGGCTGCTGGCTGGTGCTGCGCACAAGTGGACCCCGGGGAGAGCGGAGGCGAGAGGATGGGGTGGGGGTTTGGCAGAGGGACGGAGGGGCTTGGCAGCTAGACGCTCCAGAGGAAGAGACAGCAGGGTCTTGGCGGGAGAGCAAATCCTTCTCCCCAGCTGGTCTCACACTGGAGTAAAACAACTGGAGAAGATGTAAACACCCTCATTAGCAGTTTTCCAATCAGTTGAGAAGCCAAGTGGGAGAGAGACATGGCCGTGAAGCGGCCCAAATACCAAATCCATGAGACATTCCCCCCCAGAGAGCGGCCTCCCCTTCAGTTATGTGCCGGGCTGCTCTGCCCCTCCCTTGCTATCTGGATGTCGCTGTCCTCACCAGCTTCAGGAGGGGCCTCATGTCCTATCAGTGACATGCTGGCCGCTGAGTGAAGCAGGAGGGCAGTGGTTTGACCCCACCCAGCAGGTCCTCAAGAGAAAAGGCCTGGTGATTTGTCCACCCCCACCTCTCATCCCCACAGAGTCCCCACAGGGAGTCGCCATGAGTCAGAGAAACTGGACAGCACCTACCACCTATCAGTAACTATGTAGAACACCTTGAAGTTACCCTCACTGAGACCATGTGGGAGTAGGACCTGACCCACCCATTCTGTTCCCAGGAGAGACTCCGGGGACCCACCCTTCCCCCCAACCTTGACCTCCCATAACACCCACACCGAAGACAAGCAGACAAGGCAGATATACCATCACACCTCCACTGGAATCCCTCCGTGTCGACCTTCCCAGCACACAAAAACAGAAAAACCCACCCAGGCCACCTCTTCTCCGGAAGTCTGCCACCGAAGACAGAGAGCAGAGAACCTCTGGTTCTGAGGATCTGAGAGCAATCCAGCTTTCAGAGAGGAATGACGGTACAGTCTAATTTCAGATGGAAATGCCAATGTGTAGAAGTATACTGGTTCCTCTACCCCTGCCACACAGCAGCTTCTATCCATTAACTGGACGCATGCTGAATAAAGCAGCATAAAAGTAATGTGAGGCACTTCATTAGACTCCACAAGAAGCACTTCTGCAGGGCATCGGGGTTGGAGATAATCCCAGATTCTAGAATATTTCAAGAGTTAGTGCAAATCTTTCCTTTAGACTTAAATAAGTTCAAGAGCAATCAGATTCATAAAAGGTGAGTGCTGGGCCACGTCTTCCCTCAATTAATGCCATCTCTTTTACACAAGCAGAGACCCAGGGAGCTGGGGCTGGGGGGCTGAAGGCTAGTTCCTGAAGATCAGGTAGAAAGCTCCAGCATGCTCCACTCCTGGCCCCAGACCTCCCCCATCCTTAGCTACCTCCCCGTTTGGGTGGCCTGACTATGCAGACGCATGATTACCACAGCCCAAACCCCCCCAAGGCCCCATGTGATCCACTGCGAATTCCAAAATAGCGTTGTACTAGTATCTGTTTCTTCCAGTCTGAATCTCATTAAATATTCAATCATCAGAGGTTTCTCAAGACAGGTTAGCGGTGGCTGGAAATTCTGTGGTGGAATTTCCCCTTTCATATAGGCGATTGGGGTTCGGCTTTCTGCCCAAAGCAGCTCGTAGGCAGCCACTCTCACCCTCCCTGTTGGGGGGAAGTTGCATGCCCTGATGGTGTGGTAGGTGACAAGTGGGATTGCTAATCACCAGGTCAGTAGTTCAAACCCGCCAGCCTTGTCATGGAAGAAAGAGAAGGCTGGCTGTGCCTGTCAGCATTTACAGGCTCTTCAGTCCCAAAGGGCAAATGGACTCTATTCTAATTGAGTCAGAATTGACCCAGCTGCAGTGGGTTTGGGTTGGGTCTAAGAATGAGATGATGAAGGAAGAGAGGCCTGGCCATCAACGTCTGGAAATTCAGGCTGTGACAACCCTGTGGGTCGCAGCAGTGACCATGGGGGGTGCGGGGCGGCGACTCTTGTCCCATAACGGGGTTGCTGTGAGCGGAAGGGCTGACTCCACCATTGTTAATAACCATCACGAAGATCCCAGAATCCCCGTTCTTGGAGCTATGAGCCTTACGTCTCCACCAGAACTTCAGATTCCACTCTACAATCTTTCTTCTTTCTCCTATTCTGTAGGAACATGGTTTCTGTTTTATCCTAAAACTCACACATGCGAGTTGTGAAAAAATAACAGTGAAAGGGGATGTTAAAAAAAACAATCTTAATATCCTACCTGCCCTATCCCAAATACTTGGAGGATTTGATTCAAACTGTCCAGAACACCTTTCTGCATACTGCAAACATAGACACACATGCACTCTCTAAAAATCGAAGGTGGAGCATGTCTGGGCCATCCCTCCCATCAGGAACATGTCACACCAGCGCATCCTTAATGGCAACATTCTATTGTATGCATATGTATCGTTACATCGAGAACAAAAACCACCACCACCACAATGCCTGCCCCCGGCTGATGCTGCTCCTGGCAGCCTGACAGGAAAAGGTAGAGCTGCCCCCATGGGTTTCCAAGGCTGGCACCTCGGGAGGAGCGGGGTGTCACATCTTTCGGTCACAAAGTCACTGGCAGGTTTGAAAACCTGATGGTCTGTTAAGAGCCAACAGCTTGATGACGTGTCAGCAGGACCCATGTCTGGGTACCAACCAGCCCTCTATTGCTCTACTAGAGGGAGGCCCCATGGATGCACTCGAGTCACCGAAACAGGGGCACGGGGTCATCAACAAGAGTACAGTGACTCGTGATGCCACCCTCCTCACCCCAGGAGCCCCTCCCATACCAGACGCTCTCCCAAACCCAAACTCGTTGCCTTTCAGCCCATGCCGACTCACAGCAACCTGGAAAGACAGACAGAACCGCCCTGTGGGTTTCAGAGACGAAGCTGGCAGGAGTGGAGAGCTTGTGTTTCTCCTGGGGGATGGTGTCGGTTTCGAAATGCTGACCTGCCGTGAGCAGCTCAGAGCACAACCACTGTGCCCCATGGTTTGTACAGAATCCTTAAAGTCCTGGATCAGTTCTCGTCAGAATAACATTGACAGATATACTTTTAAGTGGCTCAAATGCAAAGCTTCTGAGATCCTGTGAAGACTAACAACAGTGCTTGGTAAAATCTTTAGAAAATGAAGGATGGCATTACTTGTCGTTTCCTGATTGTTAACACAGCAGAAGTCTTTGTGAACATTTTCTCCTTTTCTTACCAAAAATGTGCTTGCTGGTGCAACCACAGGGATATTTTCTATAAAACAAGCTTCTGTGGGCAAAAGATGAGACTTTCTACTCCCGTAAAGGTGACCAGCATTGCACCCGGCCAAGTGGCTCTGCTGACCACACTCCGGTGCAGCCTTCCACTTCCCCCAGTCTCAGCCACACACCCTCCCCCAGGCAGGTGGCCTAATCCTTGGGGAGAGTCTTCTGAGGACTAGGCAACCACCAGGGTGGGGACACACTACCCAGACGGATGCTCTGTGTCAGGCTGGCACGGCCTCACGGTGGCTAAGCTTGACCTCTGCTTGGTCTGAATCTGGCTGGGACCACAGAGCAGCTGGTGGTTTTGAAAGGCTGACCTGCGGTTTGCAGCTCAATCTGTAACCCACTACGCCATCAGCAGTGATGGGGAATCCGATTCTTTATAAAACAGCACCTTCGAGACCTTACTCTTGTCCTTGTTTGGTGCTGCTGCATCCAGTGCCGCTCATCGCTATGAGCAAGACCCTCGCCAGTCCCGTGCCACCCTCACAACTGTTCTCACGGCTCAGCCCTTCCTTTGCTGCAGCTGCTGTGTCCATCCATCTTGTCAAGGTTCCTTCTGCTCCTCTGCAAGCTCATCCCATCCAGAGATGAAGTCTGAGATGAAGTCTCCCGTCTTTGCTTCCAAAGAGCCTTCTACTGTGCTTCTTCCAAGACAGAATTGTTGGTCGTGGTGTCAGGTCATGGTTCTCTCAATGTTCTTCACCAGCACCGTAATGCAAATGCATGTGCTTCAGTCTTTCCGGAGGTAGTGGGCTGCTAACCACAAGGTCACACGTTCGAAACCACACACTGCCCCATGGAAGAAAGAGGAGGCTTCCTACTCCCATGGAGAGTTACAGCCTCAGAAAGCCACCGGGCAGTGCACTCTGCCCTGGAGCGTGACTGTGAATTGGCAGAAGCTCGAAGGCCGTGAGTTCAGTGGCTTAGACGGGGGTCTTCTCCTTCCTTCTCCCACGCATGATGAGCTTTTAAAAATGATGGTTTGGTTCCCTTGTCTTATTCCTTATCTTTATTCCAGGAAGGATCTGATCTTCAGATTTTAAATACAGCTCAGCTCAGACACTTCTATTTTCCCTAGACAAATCACCCTTTTTGTTACTCTTGACGAAGCCATTGCCCTTCTCTTCAACTTTCACCATGGACATGTGGCCAGGAGAGACCAGCCCCAAAAGGACACCATGCTTGGTGAGGAGAGGAGCGGGGAGAAGGGGCAGACCTTCGTGAAGAGGGACGGACACCATGACTGCAACAACGGGCTCAATGTGAGAACAATTGTGAGGACGTGCAGGCCTGGGCAGTGAGAGTGCTTCCTCCTGGGGTGCACGGGGTCACTATGCATCAGAGCTGTCTCCTCACACCAACAGCGGTCCTTCACTGCTCCCCATCACACGTCTACCATGTGGGTAGTCCTATGGGGCGGCAGAGACACTTCAGAGAATGTTGTCCCGAATAAAGGCAGAATCCACGTATCTACCGTGTTCTTAGCTGTGCAAAATACTCCTGAAGAATCATCCCTACACTCGGGCTGCACTGATGCTGTTAGCTGTGATAATTGCTGTACGGTAGATTCCACTCAGATCCTGGTTGCCTGTCTACCTGCCGTTCACACACACACATGCACGCGCAGCTGTGACTCTCACAGAGTGGCATAGTGGGTGATGTGTTGGGCTGCCATGCAGAATGTCCCTGGTTCAAACCCACCAGCCACTTTGTGGAAGAAAGATGAGGCTTTCGATTTCCAGAAGGATTTCTGGCCTTGGAAACTCCAAGTGGCAGTTCCACTCTGTCCTGCAGGGTTGGTATAAGTCAGAATTGACCCCATGGCAGTAAGTTTTGAGGTTTTCTTATACTAGCAGATTCAGAACCTTTTAAAAACAGTAATGCACATCTACATTCATTAGAAGGAAAGAGTGCCGTAGCATCTGGGTACATGGGATGATAGAATATGTTCATCTAAAATAATATATAAATATCGATGTCTATTAGCTTGGTAGGTCTGTCTCTGTTTGTGGCAGGATGTGACTATGTAAGTGAGAATATGCAGCCTGATCAGCTGAAGCTCTAGTCATTCTTAGCAACCGCCATCCCCATCACTCTGCAGCTCAGCACACTAACACCACACCTTCCACTAGCAAAGCCCGGCACACCCACCTGGACCCTTTCAAACACTGACAAGTCTTCCTCTCTCGCAGCCATGATAAAAGACATGACTGGATTATGCACAAACAGCTGGAAGAACAAGGAAAGGTTCCCAAGTCCCTGTCAGGCTCGGCCGGGGCGCACTGGTGCCAAATCCGAACCCTCCCCCGAGTGCCGGGGGAGCTCGGCTGGACCGAGTCCCTGTCCATCTGAGCTCTGCTTCGCGGGCCAGGGATGGGGAGTCTCTCTTGGCCGGGTCTGTTCAAGTCATGAGAGGTAATAATGTAGCCACAAGTTCAGGAAATACCTTTAATAATATGGCGTTACAATAATGTACAGGCTAACATCATGCAAAAAAAAAAATCTCATTCCCACACACTGCATTTAGTAATTATATAGGAGCTTGGACATTAAGGACACAGACATGGAGGAGTGGGCTAAAAAGCTTAATTATGGCTCAGAAAACAGCATGTGCCTAAGGACATGTCAAGCCAGGTTCTACAGGACCAAAAAGACTGCTCAAACTCAAATGGCAGGCTGCTTTTTTTTTTTTTTTTTTTTGCTGTCTACTATTTAGTGGAAGACCCCATTAAAAAATAATGTACCATAATGATTATGTAGGAACAGATAGGGGCTAGGAACTGGGCACAAAAGAAGGTCTTTGGTTCTGGAATTTTAAGGCCAATTGCCCAAAGGTGTCTTAGAACTGGAAACTTTATGAAATTCTGTATTTAAACATTATGCCACAGAGGAAAGACTTGGAATTCCCATGTCCTCCAGTCTACCTACCTGAAGGAGGCTGGCATGCCACCCTTGCTGGAGCGACTGGGTCAGTGGGGGTGGTAGTTGGAGGGTACGTTAGTGAAAGAGTGTGGATGCAGGAGGTAAGAACGTGCTGTGTAAGTGCCCGAGCCTCATCATGGTCAAGGTAAGCTCTCTTGCGGGGAAGTTGCCAAGCAATGTAATCTCAGGAATCAGTTGAACATTGATGATGATGATGGTGGTGGCGGTTTTGATAATAATAGTGATGGTGGTGATGGTGATGAAGGTGGTGACAATGGTGATGGTGGTGATAATAACAGTGATGATGGTGATGACAGTGGTGATAATAATAGTGATGGTGATGATGATGATGGCTTCCATGACTGTTTTGTGTTGATATTTTCCATGTCACACTCTTGCTTAAAGCTACATCATATATCACATAGAAATACTTTAGCCTCTGGATGATGCCAATCTATCATTTCCTCTTAAACTAAGGTGACCAGACATCTCACTTTTTAGCAATTTAACAATGTCCCACGGCATTTTAAAATTAAAATAAATATATTACAATACCATTTTTACATTCTATGAACATTTTTTTTTTGGTGGGCATCACTGTCTCTGGTAGTTGTGGGTGCTACCCAGTGCCGCTCCTGAGAGCTGCCGCTGGATTTGAACCGCCAAGCCTGCAGGCTGCAGTTTTGCACTCAACCACTTACGCCACCAGGGCTCAGCCCTATGAACGTTTTTGTTGCTCCATATAGACCAAATTCTTAATCAAGGACCCCTCTCCCTCCGGTCAATGGTGTCCCGCTTAAAATCTGATCACTTTATCTTAACGCTCTAGCCCTTCCTAGCATCTTGCACAAATATAGACATCCTCCCCCAAAAGGGCCTCTGTGGAGTGTGAGCCGCACGGCTCCTCTTGCCCCTGGTGGTTCCCTTCACCCTAGCTGTGCTCGGAGTCGACCCTACTGGGAAAGTTTCTAAGGAGAGCAGTCTCTGAGGGGGAAAGGCCACCAAGAGGGCCCCTGTTGTCCCTGCACATGCCCACGGTCACTGCAGAGCTGATGCACAGAGAGGTGTGCTGTGGAAGACTGCTCACTGCGCCCGTCCGGCTGCATCTTCCCATGCCACACCCACTTAGGCATTTCCTGGTCCCCAATGCAGCTGGAAGCCACTTCAAATCGTGGCCGTTGTTGGCTGTCTCTAGGCGCCTGCACAGGCAGTGCATGGGGCACTGGGCTGCGAGCTTCCAGCTCAGCAGTCCAACCCAGCAGCTGCTCCCAAGGGGAAGATGAGGCCGCTGCATTGGTAAGGCGTCGGAACAGGACGGCAGTCCCACTGTGTGCTGCAGGGTCTCTCTGTGTCAGGCCAGACTCTGCGGGCCTGCCTTCAGAGGCTGGTGGCACCTCTCATTCTGTCATGGCCTCACTAGAAGCCGGCTAGCACATGAGTCAGACGTGGCAAAAGGGGAGTGCGAGCTCACCGGGCAATGCCAAGGCAGAGCCAGGTAGAGGAATCGCTGGTGCCGGTCCTGCAGCCTTCTAAGCAGAGAGACACATGCCCGCTCTTATGGAGGCTCTTCCCTGAGGCAGTCAGAGACGCTGGAGGAATAAAAGCTGAAACAATAAATCTCTGTGATTCCGCCGTTCTTTCTAAGGATGTTCTGCTGAGTCGTCCATCCACTCCGGCTCACTATCGCTGTTAGTCTATGGGGCAGCAAGATAACCCTTTGGGGAGGTTCCACGCGGGAGACGGGGGTATGCCTAGGTGACTCACCACCTCTCTCCCTCTCCGCCAAGGATCCTCCTCCCTCTCCAAGGAGGGAAATAGGGAAAACCTTCTAGCCCCTAACTCTCCAGGTCCTGGGTAGCGTGTGCGTCTTTGGGGATGAGCCCGGTGTAAGCATGTGTCAGCTCCATATGCGGCGTGTGGCTTCTCTCTGAGTAAGGCCTTTCCGTCCTGGTTTGCTCTGCACACCTCTGCAGACAGCGGAGAAACACTGAGCTGACCGTGTGATGGAAGAACAAAGCCTGCACTCTGCCAGCCCCCAACAGCCTCTTCCTGGTCTTTCTCCTTCTAATAGAATCTCACCAGGCTTGACTGTGCAAGCAAACAGATCAAAAAAATTCACAAGCAAGCGCTGCTCCACCAAGACAATTCCATTCAGAGTTCAAGGTAAAGAGAATCATCTATAAGTCAGGGAGGTGGAGGAAGAGGAAGATGCTGAGCTATTTGCTTAATCCGGGTCTGGATTCCCAGAGTCCCAGTGAACATTCCATAAGTAATTTGGCTTCTTTTGCACAGTGCACAGGGTCTAAAATGTTCAAAAGAATTTCATACGGAGGTGGGGATAAGATACGTGAGGTCCTACTCTCACAGGAAGCAGATCATTGGGTATCCTCAAGAGGACAGAATCTGTCTGTTTGTTTGTTCTTGAATAATTCTTCTAACAAGAAGAACCCCCCTGCCTCACCCACCAATGAGAATATGTGGTGGATTTTCTCAAAGGGATGCCTTTTCATTAGAAAAAAGCTCAGGTGTCAGGCATCAAAGAACAAAAAATCTTATCATTGTGGATGAGGGGGAGTGCAGAGTAGGGTCCCAAAGCCCATCTGTAGGTAACGGGACATCCACTTACAGAAGGGTCATGGGGAGGAAATGAGCCAGTCTGGGTGCAGTGTAGCAATGATAAAACATACAATGTTCCTCTAGTTCTTCAATGCTTTCCCCACTTCCCACTATCATGATCCCAATTCTACCTTACAAATCTGACTAGACCAGAGGATGTACACTGGTACAGACAGGAACTGGAATCACAGGGAATTCAGGGCAGGGGAACCCCTCAGGACCAGTGCTGAGAGTGATGTTACTGGAAGGGTGGAGGGGAAGGTGGGGTAGAAATAGGTAACTGATTACAAGGATCTGCACAGAACCTCCTCCGTGGGGATGGACAACAGAAAAGTGGGTGGAGGGAGACATCAGTCAGTGTAAGTAAGACATGACAAACTAATAGTAATTCATAAATTATCAAGGGTTCACGTGGGAGGGGGGGTGAGGAGGGAGGGGAAATGAGGAGCTGATACTGAGGGCTCAAGTAGAGAGCAAATGTTTTGGGAATGGTGAGGGCGACACATGTACAAGTGTGCTTAACACAATGGATGGAGGGAAGGATTGTGATAAAAGTTATACGAGCCCCCAAGAAAATGATTTTTTTTAAATAGCATAAAGCAAAGATATTAAAACAAACATAAAAATCAGGAGCAGCATGAGAACCCCATTGAAGTTGAAGTCATTTTGAATGGGTCATGCCAACCCCTTCCATGAACCCCCAGACCTGATTAGAACCGCTGGGTCTGACAAGATTAGCGTGGGGTAAAGATGCCTACCGAGTTCTGCTGGGCATGAAGCCCGCTAGAGGGTACCAGGCAACCACGACCAAGGTGGCTCCTGGGTAAGAAGGATGGAGAGCCTCACTGGGCAGGATGGGATGAAAAGAGAAAAAGAACAGGACAAAACCTTTCCACTTCAGGAACATAAAAGACTGGACAAAGTTCTTCAAATACAAAACTGTTAGGCAGCAAGACGCAAGAACCCATTATTAACTGTATTTGAGGGAGCAAATTCCAGAAACGGAAGTAAAATGACAGGACATGCCCAAGGTCTGAGTGTCTGTGAGTGAGTAAGCTAAAGAATGTGGGCGTCTGCCTGCTGCCCACACCTGGTTCCTTCCACCTGGAGGAAGAGCGGACCCCGGGCCGGCAGGACGCTCTGCGCGCCTTGTGGCCGTAGCTGCACCCTCGTGCTGTCTTTTGCTCAGCAGATTGGCTATTAAATGAAAGCATCACACATCACTCGAAATATTTCCTCAGGGAGAAATCTTAGTTTTCAACTTCCTCAGCTCTCCTGGTCTTGGTCAGAGCATTAATATTTGTTCAACAGCATATTTTCTAAGTGGAAAGGTATTTCCCAAAGTCAAATATTCTGGTTTGTCTCAAAGACTATGTTCTCCGCTAACATCTGATGCTTTCCTCCTGTGGGGTGAGCCAGAGTTGGCCACAATTCACCGAAGTTTCCACCAGCTAACAATAAAAAATGACGCCCCATTCTCCAGAAGCAAAGAGGAGAAATTATAGCAAAGTTGTGCGCTTCCTTTGGAGTCCCCAAAGACAATCAGAAGAACGAGCTTCAGCGTGCCAAATCAAGCCAGGAGAACTCATTCACGGCTAACAAACAAGGACCAGCAAACGTTACAGCGCTGTACACGGGCTGTACACCCGCTGAACGGGCTTCGACACAATTTATATTACAGCTCCTGAAGTCTTCATTCCAGCACCAAGACAGGGGGATGGGGAGAGTGGTCGGCAGCCGTTGGTTGTCTGCGGAGAATCGGTTTTGCCTGCTCAAAGCCAAGGGGCTTTAAGCTGTCCCTTCTCACGGGAAGGACACGGAACAGACCCCTTAGCTTATGAGGGGTTACTCTGCACAGGAGTCCTGCCCTCAGAGCATGGAGACATAGTTTTCAGAACTAACTATGCCGGGAAAGCCTACTGGAGCCCATCCAAGGGTCCCTCAGAAGAAAAGCCTAGGGAATCTGCCCTTGAATCCCTCTGGAAGAAGATGAAAGAGACCAGGGGAACCTGCTAGACATGACACACTTGTGTGCCTCCCAAGACTTTTCCAGGAGCAAGCGTGACTAGGGACAGAAAGTCGGGACACTTTGGGGGCAAAGTTCAGTTCCATAGGGACCAATCTCCACAACGTACTGATCTCTTAACCCCTCAACAACAGGAAGACAAATAATCCACGTAAAATAATAATAATAATAATAGTAGTAGTAGTAGTAATGGGCACAGGACCTGAACAGATACTTCCCCCAAAGAAGACATGGAGGTAACTTCTCCATCACTAGATGAATAGATCATTCATGCATATCGATGCTAGAATCCTGAATAGAGATGTAAATCAACACATTACAGAGTGATGTCATCCCTCCACCCCCACCTCGGAAGAGCTGGAATAGCAATGAGGAACACAAAGAAGAGGCAAAGACACGTGGTGTGGCAAGACCAGAGCTCTCATACCCTGCTGGTGAGACCATGACATGAGACCCCAGCTATGGAAACCATGTGGCCTTTACTTTAAAAATCAGAAACAATCCCACCACCCGCTGGGGAATATCCTGGAGATAGATGGCTCGTGACGCAAATCAATACCTGCATGCCCATCTTCAGGGCAGCACTACTCCCAGTAGCAACATATCAACAAGCAAGACATCCAAGAGCTAGCGTGCGGATGAACTAGCCACAGTGCCATGGGCGAGGCGCACCAGAGCATGTGAAAATAACTGACTCTACAAAACACCTCGGAACAGGGAACTGCTATCCCAGGAGAAGAACGTGCTGACAGGAGTCAATCATGATAAGACAAATTTGGTGAGAGACCCCCTAGTATGAAAAGACAAAGAGGGTCACACTCCAAAGTTAACGTGATGTGATTACGAGGATGAGAGGGGAAGGTGGGGGGAATCACTAACCTGACAGGGGACAGTAAGGGCAGACCAGCAGAGCAGAGCAAGGGATGACCCCGGGCAGTGCAAAGGGGGAGGCGACAATGGCAAGTGCCACCCTGTCCCGAATGAACACTGACACATGGCAGCCATCGTCCTGCATTCACGCAGATAGGAATGCAAGCCAAGCAGGGTAGGATGACATACGGGGGAATCTCCATGAGAAGACACACCTTCAGCAAAGGGTACTTTGACCCACGGACTTTGCCGTGCTGGAGAGATGCCTATGTACACAGCAGAGCATGCAGGTTTCTCAGCCATCCGCAGACCGCTTGTGGGGCTGAGTCAGTGGGGCTGGAGGCTCAGGACTAGGGTCATCGAGTGGGCATCTCCATCAACTGGCCTCACAGAGTCTGTGAAGTCAATACTCTTCCTCTAACTTTGGGGAGCAGTGACGAAGATCTTAAAAGTCTGTGAGGGGCCAGCTAAGAGAAGAGTCTTTGTCTTTTCCGGCCTGGTGCAAAGGATTAAGAAAATCAAAGACTCACTGAAACAATGAGCGCAGCAGACTAAACCCATCATGTGGGCCAGTCTTCACTGGCGTCAGAGGAGGAGGAGCAGAGGGGGCTCTGTGACTGCTAAGCACTGTGAGGACAGGACATGTCAGAAGGTCCTAGACCAGTGGTTTTCCACCTTCCTCATGCCATGACCCCTTCATACAGTTCCTCATGCTGTGGTGACACTCCCCCCGCCCCCGCCCGCTAACAACAAAATTATGTTTGCTGTTACTTCATCACGATCATGTTGTTAGTGTTATGAATTCGGGCCACCTCTGTGAAAGGTTCATTTGACTTCCAAAGGGGCGTGGCCCGCAGGTTGAGAGCCGTTGCCCTAGACAGAGTGGGAGAACACTACAGAAAACAAACATAAAAAAAGACATGCTTTTTCTGTCTGTCCCTTGGACAGACTCAAATCTGGGAGGAAGTCCACCCTTCCTCACCCTCGGGGCACATGATTTAGCCAGACCATAGATCTGCCTTATAAACTGAACCTTCACTTCTTAGAGGAAGGCCCCCCTTGGGAAAGAACCATCCATGGGCAGCCCTGGACCAGAAACCAGGATCAGAGCAGAGAAACAGGCAGACAGACAGACTGAATGACCAAGGAAAACCCCTGGAAGGCGCTGCTGCAACCAATGTCTGCAACAGCACAGTGTTGGGACGCTCTGTGAACTTCAGCCACCCATGAAACGCTCCAGGGTGTGTGTGTGGTGGGGCGGTGGGGGGGGGGGCGGGGAAAGAGAAATTTGTAGAGTGTGCCCCCCTCCTTTGACACACCGGGATCTCCATGGCCACAGATGACTCCATAGCAAACCCCCCTCCCTGTTTTTCATGCAGGAGAGATACAGGTCTGTCCTTCCCACCCTCACCCCAAACTCCAGATGATCCTTCTGGGAGCAGGATGACCAGTAATGGAACCTGCTCCGTCTCTGGCTGAAGCTGCAGGTCCACCTGCAACCTGGGAAAACTTTGGAAGTGATTCAGAGTTACATATTTGGCATGAGGAAGATTAAGGCTCCTCAACTTGGGGCTAGTCAGGTCTATTTGGGTCTGCCCCCCTCCCCCCCATTTCACATGCGCACTTGCCAAAAGCACAGAGAGGCCACGGAGACATTTGCTCACAGCACTGGCTATAAAGATAAATCAGCAACACTTAAGTGTTTTTAGTTCATAAAAAACAATCCCACGGAGATGCTCTTCCCCCCAAATATCAGCTGTTTGTATCCCTGCCTCACTTGGAAACCTCAGAACACGCAGGCGTTCTCTCCAAGTCCAACCTCATCCCAGGAAGCCTCAGAAGACCCAGCCAGGCCCCAGCAATGACCGAGGAGCGAGACCAGGGCTGCGAGGTCTGGATGTCCCTTCCCTGGAAGGGAAATGTCTGAACTTAGACCCATGATCGCAAGCCAGCCATCGGCAGCATTGCTTTCCTCTGTTTTTCAGAGATAACTCAGAGTCCCGCTCCAAGGCAGGCTCGGGGGAGCGGGCCTGTCTGTGAGCATGAGCACACGTGTGCTCTCCTTCTGGAGGGGAATGAAGGAGGCGTGCAGAGGAGGGTGGGTGTCGAGGGATCATAACTGGAGAAGGTCGGGGACCGTCAATCCTTGGAGCACAGGCCTACCTCCAGGTGAGTTGAAGACAACACTGGGTTTGAGGCTCAGAAATGAGCCCAGAGTCTTGCCCCTTAGTGGAGCCCAGGGAGTTCTTAAAGTCCCAGGCCCAGCAGATGTTTCATAACCATGCTGCTTCGTGAGTTAGGCAGCAAATGGCCCATGTTAAAGGGTAAGGCAGACTGTCCATCACTGCACCACCAGTAAACAGGCATCAGGGCTTACACCTGCCAAGTGCACAACCTGGGGAGCCTTCCTTTTCCCTAGGAGTCTTTGAAATCTAAACTGTGCCTCCTTCCCCCCCCCCACATCCTTCCTGTTGGGGAAGATAACAATTGCAGGCTGTGGGGGGATAAAGGGTTGAGATTGCCGTCTGCCCCTGCAGACAGAGTAGATGAGCTGGCATCCAAGCCAGTCTGTCAGGCAGTAGAGTGACGCAGTTTCCCCATCAGCAAAGAAGGGGTAACAAGAGTACTTCCTCTGAAAAAATGAAGACATTATCAAGCAATATCATTAACATCACAAAGTGAAACTTAGAAGACGGTCACAGGAGTAGGTTGATGGAGAATTCCCAGAAATCCAAGTCAGACTCAAAAGTGAGCCTAGAATTGGGGGATGCTATTGCTGATGGGTGGGGGTGGAGCAGTTGGGCCTTGCCAGATGAATGGCGGTTGAAATCTGAGTATCAGAATGTAGGTAACTTGTGCTTTATTGACTATTCCAATGCATTTAGACTATGTGGATCAGTATACGTGATCCAATCATTGTGAGGGATGGGAATTTCACAACGCCCAATGGCGCTCATGTGGGGCTTGTGCACAGATCAGGAGGCAAGAGTTCAAAATATTAAGAGGTGCCACATGATTTTAAACAGGAAAGGTGTGCACCAAGGTGGCATCCCTTACCTGTACTTAAGTAATATGTATGTCGAGAACATAATCAGAGAAGCTGGGCTATATGAATATGAATGTGACATCCTGATCCCCGAAGGTGCACTCACAATCTGTGAGATGCGGATGATACATTCTCACTTGCTGAACGGGAAGGAAACTTCATCTTAGAACTGATGAAGATCAGATTGCTGGCTTTCAGTATGGACTGCAATTCCACGTAAAGAAAGTCCCAATCCTTACAACTGGAGCGATACCCATCATTATTCAAGCGCATGGAAGTAGCAGTCAAGGAACCAAAGGACACAGTCCCTTGGGCAAATCTGTTGCCCAAGAGCTATTCAAAGCCTTAATGAGCAAAGACAGTACTTCAAGTACTAAGGTGTGTCAAGCCCAAGCTCGGGTGCTTCCTACCCCCTCCTAAGCATGAGCAAGCTGAGTGATAAACAGAAAGGCCAAAGCGGAACGGGGGCATTTGAAGCACAGCGTTGGTGAAGAATAGTCAATGGTCTCTTTCCCAGGAATTGCCTGAAGAGCAAACACATCTGCCTTGTCTTAGAAGAAGCAGAGTCATAGAGTTCCTTAAATGTGAGATCCATCTCCAGGACATCAGCGCTGCTATTAGAAGGGTCAAGCCCTAGAGAAGGGCATCGTGCTTGGGAAGGGGCAGGGAAAGAGAGGGAGACCCGGGGGAAGTGGATGGCACTGTCGCTGCAGGAAAGGGTCTAGCTGAGCCACGCTTGTGCGGACGGCAGCTGCCGTGAGGGCCCTGTGAGCTGCAGTTGGCTAGAGAGCCTCTCCCAGTGACACGTCGGCTGATGGGGGAGGGGGGGGATTGTGGGCAGGGAGAAAAGCCCAGTCCTGTACCTGCCACATGGCCACCTTCCACTCAACATGCCACTGAGGTGGGAGTCGCGCCCACCCTGTGGGAGACGCCTTCGGTCAGTGGAGGGGTGCATGCTGCTGTGGTGCTGAGCAGGTTTCAGGGAGCTTCCAGAGGCGTCAGACTGAGAGAAAAGGGGAGGCAAGCTGTTTCCACACACTGGCCCATGAAAGAAGCCCTCACTCGACCCACGGTCATCAAGTCCGACTCACAGCAAGCCTGGAGGGCAGGGCAGAACCACCCCTGTGGGTTTCTGAGATGAAACTCCATGGAAGAAGAAAGTCTCCTCCTTCTTGGATGGAGCAGCGGGTGGTTTTGAACTGCTGACCCTGTGGTTAGCTGTCCACTACATGACCACTACACCACCAGGGAAATAAATCTGCGCATGCACATGCTACATGCATACTCACTCAAAGCCCTAGGCAGAACTTGAGCACACAGTGAGACTCTCAGATGATCGGGAGCAGGGTCTGGCGGGTCCCCTCTTCCCTTGGAGAATGGAGAAGGCTGGGCCATTTCTCAGGGAGCTGGGGGCAGGGATGAACTACCGTTGATTCCCAGATAAACCCTGGAACCCGGAACCTTCTGCGAACCTGCCAAGGTGTCTCCAAATCCAGAGACTGAGAACAGAAACTACCTGGCCCTGGGAGCACTCCCATCCCCTGCCTCCCAGAGCACCCCAAGGAGGTTTGGCAGATACCAAGGAGCCCAGACCAGCAGGGCTGCTGGTTGATTTCTAAGCAGCGTTTACCATTTGGGGAGTGCTGAGTCATGAGAAAGAGGGGAGTCGGCAGTCAATGGTGCTCTCTGGACCAGAGGTCTAGGGGGCATCTGGGGCGTGGGTTGAGACCCCTGAGCTACGCTCCTTGCTTTGAGCAGGTCCCCTCTTTCCTGGGATGTCTGCCTCCCATCTTGTAACCTCTGTGCACAGTTTTGTCTCAAGACTGGGTCAGAGGTCCCCTAGCTGACAAGCTGGCTGGGTCCCCTAGGCATGTCCCAAAGGCCAGAACAGGGCAGGGATAAGAGAGTGGGGCATTTGTTTTTTTTGGTTGTTGTGTTTGTCGTTTTTTTTGTTTTTTTTTTTTTAAACAATCGCATCTAAACACTGGTGCTGTGGGGTTCTGGCTCCCCCACCTTGTCAGCTCAGCAACTGCACTTGGCAAACAGACCTGCAAAGAAAAGAGGCCATCTCTTGGCGGGGTTTGTCCCACGCAGGCCTGCCTTCTTGCTCAGTTCTCCATGCTGCCTGCCCCACCTGCACGTCTGGGTGTGAGTGTCCTCTTCTCAAGAAGGGATTTTCAAACTGCCCCCTGTACCTCTCTCTACCCCTGTTTTATTCCCACATCAGTGTTGGTCATGTAGCATGCTGGTTGTCTGCTTTATGCCTTTATCTTTTTGCTCATCTGTCCCTTCTGCTGCCACCCCCACCCCCCCACCGAATGTAAACTCCCCCAGGGCAGGGATGTTGGTCTGCTTCCTTCATGACAAAAGCTGCGGTGCTCAGGCAGCATCTGGCATGTAGCACCTGCTCAACACACAGGTGCTGAGTGCATGGATGAGAGACTGCATAATGGGATGGATGGATGAGCTGGCCACTACTTTCCAGGCCTACCCACCAAAGTGCTTTTAAAATCTCCCCAATTCTTTCCCTATCAGCTTGCTGACCACCTGCTTACACTGCCCCAAGTTGGGGCAGACAGCCTCTGTAGGAGGCATGTCACGGAACACAAGCCAATGGCAGCCATAGACACGACTACACATTTGCAAATGCTTGGGAGGAGCAGGACACGCCTTGATGATGCAAATTCACACAAACATCAGTGAGTCTGACCATTCAACTCTGGACATCAATGCTAAGAAAATCCACAGGGGAGGAGGGGAGAAAAAGATGCACAAGTCATGATGCTCATCATCTTGTGATTCTAACAGTGAAACCCGGGAAGAATTGAGAGCCCAAGGACAGGGGGGGCGATAAAACAATTGGTGACAAGGAGGGAAATCATTCTATGAAGTCTTTGGAGGATGTCTAAGGACTAGGAGAAAAACACACAGAATTAGAAGCCAAAAAGGCATGAAGCTGACTTCCCTGTGCAGTAGGTCATATCTGTGCTCAAACATGCACGTAGATAGAATGTAGGAAGCCATACATTTTAATGACAGTTACTTCTGAGGGGCAGGGTTATGGGTGAATTCAAGGGTTTTATTTACATGTTTCTAAGTTTCTATAATGAGCCTGTATTATTTTATGATACAACATTTATGTCTATGGTTTCAACTGTGGAAAAGTTATTATTTATATACTAAGAACAGTTATAAAATGAAATCTTGGCTACTTCTTGAGCTGGCTGCATGATGCATGATTATGGGGTAAAAGCTTTGGAAGAACAATGAGCCTGAGGGATTCTGAACCTTGAACGCCGCCTTTCGATACCAGGGAAGAAAAACAAACAAAAACCAACCCATTTTCTTCCCCCAAACCTCCAGTGAGAATAAAGGTGAAGGGCTGGCAATCAGCTTTTTCTGTCCTTGAGCAAAATGTGCACTGCCCTGAGTCAGAACTGCCTGTGAGGGGCCTGGGCTGCCTCACATCTCCTCCGTGAAGCCCCTGGTGGGCTTGAAGAGCCAGCCTGTCAATGCCCAGCCCGGTGCTGACCCCGCTGTGCCCCCAGGGTCACTGGAATCAGGAGGCACCTGACTGGGAAGGGTGCAAAGAAACACAGGCCCTCCTTGTGCACAGAGACGCCAGGATGGGCTGGCCTTGCTGGGGCAGGAAGAGGTGGTCAGGAGGTGAGGGACCACACAAGGTGAGCCCTCCTGGGGCAGTTGTGCTCTGTCCTACAGAGTCCAGACAGTGGGTTTGGGGTCCCTCTGTCTGTCTGTCTGTCTGTCTGTCTGTGGGGGGTGGGGGTGGAGAAAATAGGCTTTTCTTTCATGTTGAATTTCTGAATCAGGAGGACCCCAGGGAGGGCAGGAAGTTGGCTCTTTCCTCAGGTCACCTATCATGATCAGGTGAAGACAGCCTGGGGGATTACACCAGGAGAAGAAGGCAGGGCCCAGGAGAAGGCTGTTTTCAGATGCCAAATAATGCAGAGGAAAATGAAAGGTGATTGGAGGCCGGGGGGAAGTCCCCTCAAGCAGACATCTCAAGAAGGAAACACCAAGGACCCAAGAGGCAAGCCCCTCCGTTTCTTGCAGGAAAACATGAACTGCACACTTCCTGGTAGAGCCGGTGGCTAGTGCAAGAGGGAGAGTCGTGGCCCCGACAGGCCTGCCCACGGTGATGTGAGGTCCCGGAGACAGGTGGGAGGCATCACAGAGCAAAGCCCCCTCTGGTGGTCCTGCTGAGCCCCCTCTAGGGGCCGGCAGTGATGTTCAGGCAGCAGCACACTCCAGCCTGGGGACGGGCGTCTGTGGGGAGAGAATACCTGTCTTTGGGATAAGCCCGGCCTGGGTTCTGGTGCCAGCCTTCACCTGCTGCTACATCTTGGCCACTTTCCTCATTGAGATCAGTCCAGGGAGCCATGCTCCCCTCGGGCCTCCGTTGCTGTCCCGTGGAGGGAGGCCTGCTGGGCGCGTCCGGCTCAGCCGTGGTATCTCAGTCACCGCCATGCGTGGGGAAGCAGGGCCAAACACAAGGAAGCCATCGAACAAACGAGGGCGCTGATGATGGGTACTTTGTATCCACAGACTGCCACTGTGAAAGGTGAAAGACCTCCTGCCAGAATGTTCCTTGGCGTAGTCGAGGGGCTGACGCTTCTGCTTCCACACCGTGGGCATGAGATGGGAGCGGCCAGGCCCTGGTGCATGGTGAGAGGGTGGGCCCACGCACAAAGGGCCCCATTAATGATACTCAGCAGTGACTGCGGTGGCTGTGGTGGTGGCAGCAGCGGGCACAAACTTGAGGGCACGGCGGGGAGCGCAGGGCAGGGCTTTGTACTCTGGTCCATGGCTGCCATGAGTCAGAACAGAGTGCCCAGACGGCCCGAGTGCCTTCTCCAGCGCCCCTGAGCATCCCCACTGAGCTGCACTGACTGTGTGTCCTCGGGCCTCTCAGCGGAGAGGAAACCGTCAACACTGGGGTTATCCGGTTGTGTGACCTCCCTGAGTGCCCCGTGTGGGAGAGAGGATGCCCTTGCCAGGGTCCTCAAGGGCTGGCTTGTCAGGGGTGGATTTCCAGGCCTGTCCTCCAAGGCCCCTGAGGGTGGACTTGAACTGTGGATCTTCTGGGGAACGGATCGGATTGGGTTAACCCTGTGTGTATGCCCAGGGTGCCATGACGCCAGTCAGGACTCAAACAACATCAACAACAAGACCGCCATTCCTCCCACTCTGAACACCGAGTGGAAGAACTATCAAGACGAGTGAGAGCCCTTTGGTCCTCCTGAAGCACCCTCACTGCCTTCACATCATTGCCAACTCAGAGAGGCCCAAGAGACAGGGTCTAACTGCCCTGGTGGGTTCTGAGACCCCAACTCTCTATAGGAATAGCAAGCCTCACCCTTCTCCTACAGAGTGGCCTGTGTCTACCCAAGAGCCCCTGCCCCACCTCCTATGATGACAGTGCAGCCACTGGACGGATCTCTCCCTCCCACTCCCCCCACTACCACCAAATAGGAACTCGCCCTGGGGAGGCCCTCATCCACACGCTCGCTCTGCTGGGAGCTGAGTGCTTTTGGGGGCGGTCATGAACAGGTTAAAGTCAAGGGGATTTCAAACATGTCTAATCCAATAAGGGGCTTGGCAAAACATGCGTTATCACTTAAAGAATAAATGTTTAAAAATAGAGCACAGATGTGAAATTTGAATAATAATAGGAGAGAGAGAAATGTTCTTGGCATCGGTGTGTGCCTCACTGGTTCCCTCACCGTCAGCTGAGCCCGAGTCTGCAGTCTGCCAGCGCTGGGCACTATGGGGGAGCGTCCAGTGACTGGTGCAAAGGTGGCACGCTGTACCGCTCTGAGACTTAAAAGTCACACCCACGCCCCTCTGAAAGTAGGGGGGCTGCGAGGGCAACACTTTTGTTTTCAAATGAGAACCTGGAAAGTTGGAGTCAACGAGCAGGGGCGGAGCTTCTTCTAAAAAGGGTGCGGCTGACTTGAGGTCCTCACAAACCGGGGGTGGGGGGACCCTCATCTTGGGACGGTCGACCATGTGCAGGAAGGAGGCCCCAGTGCAGCCCACGGCTGCAGCCTAGGCCTGGTCTCAGGGATGCGTGCTGCTGCAGGAAGTGCTCCATGGGGTCCTGGGGTTACGGACGAGTGGACTGTTCACAACGTCAGCAGTTCAAAACCACTAGTCTCTCAGAGGGAGAAGGATGCAGCTCTCCCCTCCCAGAAGGGGCTGCAGTCTCAGAACCCACCGGCGCAGCCCTGCCCTGTAGAGTCAGAGTCCCCCGTGCCCCAGCAGGCAGGGCCTTTGAAACCTCCGGACACACCTCTCTCATTCTGACACTTCGGCAATTTCCCATTACCTCGTTCATGAGAAAAGAGCTCGTCTTTCTGGTGAGAAAGCTGATAAAAACTCAAGCCTCGAGGGTAATGTCAACATCTCCTTTGACAGCCCAAGGGGCCCCTGGCCCCCTTCCCCCCCCCCCCCCCCCGCCCCCATCCCCGGCAGCGGAGGTCCATGCAAGGCTCAGGAAGGGAAGGACCTAAAGTGGTTTTCAAAGAGTGGCTTCCTCCAGCAAAATGACTCTGTACCAGAGAGTCAGAAAATGGTCCTTTGGAGGCAGCTGGACGCGCCGGACAGGTGCTCTCACGGTACAGATAAAAGGCTGGTTTGGGACCACCGAGGAGCCCAATGCCGACACTCTCTTGGAATATGGTTGTGAAGGGTGATGCATTAGCCCCGAAGATCCCCTGAGCACTGGGATTGGGGCACCAGCTGCCTAGACTGAGGCAGCTGTGCAGACAGTGGGAGCAGACTGGGTCTGAGAGGAGATGGCTGGCAGTAAAACTGGGCTGTTCAGGTGTCACTTTCCACGAGCACGCCTGCCCTCCACCAGCCAGGGAGGAATCCCTGTGCTCCTTGTGGGAAAGATGGTTTCCTGGAGCACATGGGCACATGGCAGAGACACTGTCCCTGGGAGTCGGCGATCAACAGAGATGACGGGGCTAGATTGGAGGAGCCCAACAGTCCGCAGCGCAGACCAGTGCATTTGCCCCTCAGCCATTCGATCCGGGGCACGTCTGCGATGCATTATGATGCTGGGATCAAATCAACCTCCCCTGGACCTCATCCAACCACAACAGGAGGCTCTGGGAAACCCACTCTCTGCTGGCTAATCGGACTGACCTCGTGAGCCACACTGGGTCATTAAGAGTGGGGGCCTGCAGGCCGTGCAGTGGGGGTGTCGAGGGGGATACACGGCTGTGGCATGGAGGGAGGGGCTGGGGGACAGAAAGGTTTGGCTTGGCTAAGCGCGACCTCTGCTGGGTCGCACCCTTCCAAGTGGCTCTGCTGACCACACTCCGGTGCAGACTTCCACTTCCCCCAGTCTCAGCCACACTCACCCCAGGTTGCCTAGTCCAGGGCCACCACCAGGGTGGGGACACACTATCCAGACGGATGCTCCATGTCAGGCTGGCACAGCCTCACGGTGACTGAGGCGTCGGGCTTTTCTCCTCTGCCCCTTAGGGCGAATACAACTGGTCGGTCACTGTGATCCAGATGGCTCCTGGAAATCACCTGCCTGTTGGTGGCCACGGCCACGCCCAAGACCATACGGAACTGGTGAGGAAGGGGTAGGACAGGCCAAGCACGACTTGTCTCTGATCTCAAAGGCATGCAAACTGGCTCTGAGCAGCAGGCTGGTTCTAATTTTGACCAAACAATGGCATTTTCATCCAGGAGGTGCCCACTGCTGTTTCTGCACACAGGGGGTGTTGGGGAACAAGGCTCAGGGAGTAAGCTGTAGCTGGAAGCTTTCTTCAAAACCCCTTTCACAGCAGGGAAATCCAGTGATTGCAGAGTTCGTTATTTTGATGTCGGCCCTCCCTTTAAGGGTGGAAGGAAAGAGTTTAGGGGACTGGATCCAAGGCACAAAAGAAGGGGAGGTGGTCATTTTTAATAATATATACAGTCAAAAGCAAAACTGAATGTGTTCCCAGCTGGGACCCTCTTCCAAGGTCACACAAATCTGGAATCCAGATCTTTATTCTCTTAAGAGGTGGAGTAATCCTATCAGAGGTGTGTCCTGGTGAGGGCCAGAAATGGGGGTGGGGGGGTGGGGAGGGCTATAAGATTTACATCTTACTGCCAAATGCAATTATTCCACATTCTGTGTGTGTGCATGTGTGAATTATTCCACTATCTTTGAGTGTGTGTGTGTGATTATTCCAGTATTTGTGTGTGTGTGTAACAAGTAACAGAGACTGTTTTTTACCCTTTCACCTTGATTCCGTGCTGGGCCTCCAAGCAACCAAGTGTCCCAGCAGAAGAGTGTCACAGATTCTTTTGTTGTGAACCATCACTGGCATTCCTGAGCACATCTCATGTCACATTCCTGAGTTCGTGGTGGATGCTGGGTCGGCGTGGAGGTCATTCTGAGCCCATTGATTGATGAGACGCTCTGCAGTCTCCATGTCACAGTGCAGTGTAACGGAAGGAGGCGGGGCCCCTTGATAACTATAAGAAATCTCTGTGCCATGTGGGGGCTCTGTGGCATTTTAACCAAGAAGAACCCCAGAAACCACAGAGGTTGTGGATTAGAATGAGGCAAAGAGCTTGGGAAGGCTAGTTCAAAATGCATCATTGGCAAAACCCCAAATAAACTCACGGCGATTGAGTCACCTCTGGCCCCTAGCGAGCTTACAGGACAGGGCAGAACTGCCCCTGTGGGCTTCAGAGACTGTCAGTCCTTGCCAGAGATCCTGGTGATTTTGAACGGCTAGAGGTATCCTTTGCTCATACAACGTCCTGAAACACAGGGGGTGGGATTTGTATGTTATTCTGCGGCTCTCACACTTGGTAGCAGGCCTCGTCTTTTATACCAGCTGATCCTGGCTGCCTGGAATACTAGCATGAGGGAAAATAGGAGGCCGAACTTGTCTAAAGAGATAGGGAATCATGATTGATCTATGAGGTCTCCATCGTTTAGAAGCTGCCCGCATGACCCCCTCCATCATTCACAAACTTAACCAACATCATTAATGAATCCATATGCACATGCAACACATGAACTGACGGTCAACTCTGTGCCACCAATGGTGCTGAGCCTGGAAAGAGTCACTAAGCAAACAAGAGACTGAAGCCTTGTTCTCCCGACTCCAGCAGCGCAAGGAGTTGTTATTCAGATAATCGTAGAAACAGAGGGGGCGGCATCTGCTGCAAGTGTGTGATGCACATGCACCCCCAGAGTGTCAACGTCGGGTCTGGCCCAGTTGAGAGTCCCAGGAAGCTCTCAAGAAAGAGGTGCCGCCAGTGGACTGAGATCAGACCGACACACGGGCCCGACCAGAGGGAAGAGCTGCGGGAGAGGGTGCGAGGCGGATGAGCGGCACGCCCAGGCAGAAGGTGCAGGGGTCTGCGTGTGTCTTTGTCCCCACAGAGGAAGCCACACTGGAATTTCCAGCAGGGAGTTCTAGAGAGGGATGAGGGCAGAAAAGATCGCTGTCCACTGGAATTTGAGAACACCTGGATGGGCCTGACCTGGCAGCCCTTGCCCAAGGGCACAGACAGCACTTATGGGGCTGGGGCATGGAGTGACGAGAGCCACACTGCACCCCTTCTGCCTCCTGAGGGCAAGCAGAGCTGGGTGGAGTTAGGCAAGGCCACCATGGCTGCCGCCAGATATGAGAGATGAGCCCCGGAACCCCTTCTCCTGTGGGACTCAGCACTTGTAAGACTGAAGCCAGGGGCTCAAGACTTAGCTCGTCTGGACAACTGGGGCAGGGCAGTTGAGAGTGGCCTGAGGCTAAGGGGCTAGTGGATCCTGCTCCCTAGCGGCAGAGACCATCTGGTCTTCAGAACACGGCTCTTTGCAGATCCTGCCCCATGACTGCACTGACCACCAGCTCCCTGCTCACTCCCGATGCACTGGCCTTGCTGCCGTCTCTGGGCTTGTGCATCCTCCCCACCCTCCTGCTGGACCACCCGCCCCGTGGCTCCTTCCCACATCTTCTTCCAGCCTTTGTCCAGATTCCTCCTGTCCAAGGTGCTGGCCTTTGCCTCCTGCCACAGCACTCATTCCCATGACTCTTCCTGGCACTTGACCCTCTCTGGACTCCTCCACAGCTGCCTTTCTTTCTTTCACCCTAGACTATACCTACTTTTCCTTAGTTATTTCCTGCCTTCTCCCATCAAACAATGTGCTCCCCAAGGAAGGGGTCTCTGTCTATTTCCATCACTCCTACATCCTAAGTGCCTAGAATAGCAGTTCCCAACCTGTGGGTCAAAACCCCTTTGGGGGTCAAATGACCCTTTCACAGAGGTTGCCCAATTCATAACAGTAGCATAACAGTATGCCTTGCGAGGTAGCAAAATGACTGTGATGGAGTAGTAATGAAAATGTGATGGTTGGGGGTCACCACAACAATCTGATGGTGGGGAGGGGGGCACCACTGCATGAGAACTGTGTGAAAGGGTCGTGGCATGAGGAAGATTGAGAACCACTGACCCAGAAGAATAGGTAGCATACACCCAGGCATTTATACCTACTTGTTGAATTGAGTCCCCAAAGTAGAATTCCCCCCCTTTCCCACCTCTATGCTCCTGGGTAACTTGTACACACAGAAAAGGTGTCTTTCAGAGGCATGTGTGCTGTGTCGGGGCTAACCACCCCCCTCCCCTGTTCCCAAGGCTGCTTCAGGAAGGCAGTGCTCTGCCCGGCTAAGTGAACAAGCTCAGCACCCTCCACCCAGGGCCACGTGAGTGGTTGCAGGTGGTTAGGTCACCGGCCTTTGGGAGTTTTGTTCTTCTGAGAAATGGCGGGAGGCTTCTCCTCTCTGGTGGAAGACATGGCATCTGCTGTAGTTGAATCCCTTGCAGGGAGACAGGTTATGCAGGGACTCACTAAACTGGCCAATCAGTGATGAAGGGGGGGAAACAGGAGAGCTTGTGTGTCAACCTGTGTGTACGTAAAGCCCTGGGCACTGAGCCTGCAGTGTCTCCATCCCTCACTTACCCACAACTACTTACTGAACACCAGTGTGCACCTGGCTTCATGCTTGCCTGTGGGGTTGGGGACAGAAGCTACTGGAGGTAGGGTAGGCACTGAATGCAGAGACCTCCACCTGAGAGAGGACTGGAAGACAATGGCTTCTCTCATGAGCCAACATGCCTCAACCACTGCAGAGCAGACTGGGCAGGGGAACAACATCTGGGCCACCCCTTTCTCTCCCTTTGCCCTGAGCCCCTGAACAGACTCTTCTCCTTGGGGGGCCATGCAGTGATGGAACCTGAGGTCTGAGACCTGTCCTCCTAGGGACGATCTCTGTGGCCGATGTCTATGGAAGTATGGGACACAAACCAAGACACATGTTAGGTCGATGAATGGGCCCCCTTGCAAAGATCTGGGAGGACGTTCCTGGTATGTCTGCCCACTCAATGTCCTCCAAGTCCTGGGGCGTCTCCCAGGTCCGAGGAGGGAGACTTAAGCGGCCATGTCTGTCTGTTCTCTCCGTCCCCACTGAGGCGTGCACCCTCAGAAAGCTACGGGCCAAGGTGTGTGTAAACAGAGAAGCCAGACCGCCTAGCGGGGTGAGCGTGGACGGTGCCGCAGCTATCCTGTGTGGCTGCTGCTGGAATAGTAGCTCAGAATTCACACAGCCCTTTGGGGCAGAGGGACCCCATAGGGAGAGGTTCTGTGCTGGGCTGCTAACAGCAAGGCGGGCAGTTTTGAAACCACCGGCTGTTGTGTGGGAGAAAGACGAGGCTCTCTGATGCAGGACTGACAGCCTTGGAAACCCAAAGCAGAGCTCTTTGGGGCCCTGTGGCTAGAACTGGCTTCAGGGCGCTGAGCACCTGCCAGGTTCGTAGGAAGCACTTTGGGGGGGAGGGCATCACTGTCCTCTGGTGGTCATGGGAGGTACCCAGCCTTGCTCCTGGAGAGCCGCCGCTGGATTTGAACTGCCAAGCCTGTGGGCCACAGTCCCACACTCAACCACTATGCCACGGGGACTCAGCCTCGTAGGAAGCACTTTTATGTGTGTTGTGCCCCCAACAATGTTTCCTTTGGGCTTTGGGCTCCGATGTGTAGATGAGAAAGTGGGTTAGGTGGGAGGTCAGTCTCCTGTCAGTGACCACCTGGGCAACCAGACTCCAGCTGAGCAATCCACCTCCAGGCGCCTCCTCTGCTTGTGAGCAGAAGCAGGGCCCTTTGAAGCCATGGTGCTGCAGCCAGCCAGGGATCCTGAGCCAGGTCTGTGGCTGGGGGGGACCTCAGGGTCCGTCTCTCTCAGGTCTGTGAGCAGCTGACACACGCAAAGACAAGGAGGAAAGGCCCTAGGAGCGCAGAATCTCTATGGAGATCGCTGACCACGTCTGAGGACTCTTTGTGAATAACTGGGGCACAGTCCTGTGTGGTGGTGGGACCCCCTCAAGTTCACTAAGATGTTCTGCTTGTTCCCGGGAATTCCTTCTGGAACCGACTGGATCTGTGTGGGTCGGACGGAGTCTGGGGTTTTGTAAAGGCTGGGCCTCTCCCCTGCACTCAGTTGGGTCTCCAGCAGCAGCATGGAGACAGGCCTGGTGCACCCCTATTCTGGCGCCATGAGGACCACTTGGCGTCACACTGCTCGTGACAACGTGCTGGTCACACGTCTGACCCCGGTGAGGGCTGTTCGGCCAGCAGAGAGCTGTCCTGCATGTGTGTTCGAATCACCCCATTTGCAAGGAGAAGGAGAAGGGGAGCCCCATCATGGCCAAGTGTGCAAAAGGATTTCAGAGACGTCCCCCGCCTTGTGGCCCCTTTCTCCACAACAGTTCCTGGGACCTGCGGGGGCCCCAGCAGGAGCCCATGACCAGGCTTAGCCCCATGAAACCCCAAACAGAATCCGTCGCAAATAATGGAGACTTTGTGCATTTTCCTGGGGGTCCATTGAAGGGCTACACTCGATCCTGCCTGGAATCTGGAGGTATATTTTCCTGACACCTAAAACGGGGGTGGCAGGGGGAGTGCAGCCTTCAAAAAAGAAAAAGAAAGAAAGAAATCCTAATGAACGAAAGGCGGAGATCAAGGGTGCAAAAGAAAGGAAGGGGCCAAGGGATGGAGGAAGAAAAGGAAGATTCCAGAAGGCCAGGCAGCAAGGCAGAAGTGTCAGGAGAGCTGACTGATGGGTGGCTATGAATGCAAACACATGGGCAAGTCCGTGCTATGTGGCCTGGCATTCCAACATCCCACGGACTCTCGGGTCGCCGGACTCTGGAAGCCACCACACGGGGCGCAGGGCAGGGCAGGCTGTGCACCCCCACCCCCCACGGCGGGGGCAAGTGTCTCCTTAGCCGCTGACTGACCTGAGGCCTTGGGCTCATGTGTGGCTCGTAGCTGGCCCCGTGGTACTCGGCCGTTCTATCTGGGCTGTAGCAAGCATCACAAGTGCATGGACTATTCGAGCCCGGGGGCTGTTTCCTAGGTCTATACACCTGTGGGAGAAAGCTACAATGGTTAGGTGCAGGAGGGGAGGGTGCAGGGTGCCCAGGGGCAGTGTGAAGAGGAAGCAGAGGAGGAGGCTCGTCTTGACTCTCTGTGGCCAAGTGGGTCGAGAACGCGGTGTAGAGGATGCGTACCCCCCAACAGAAAGGTCAGAGGTGAGGGGTCTGGAGACCCGGGCTGGCGCTGTCAGGCATGCCGCTCTCTGGGTGCAACCACCCGGTGTCTGGCAGTCAGCAGCAGGCTGGCACTCTCTTAGCAAGGCAGCCTCTGTGAGAACTGGACCCTGCAGCAGGGCCACGGTTCCTTTCCTTCCTGAGAAGGGAAAGGATTGGCTTGGTTGTAGGGCAAGGAGGAGTCTCCCTTCGGGCTTCCCTCCCATTCACCTGACCCACTGTGGCCGCCTGGGACCACCCAGTCCGCAGACAGACAGGGCACCTCCACGGTGGCAGGTATGTGCGTGGCCCTGCTGTAAAGCCGGGCAGCCACTGTGTGCGGCCACTGAGCTGCAAGTCTCCTGAGTTGGTGTCATAATGGAGCGACATGAGAATAACTATCTCTAACCCCACACCTAACCTGACTTCTTCCTTCCCATGGAGGAGAAACCGTGGCCGAAGGCTTCGGGGGAGATTTTCCAGTAGGCTTCAGACACAATAATTGCCCTACAAGGGTCCTCTCACAAAGCCTTCCGGAAAGCAAAGGTCTTTCGGCCCAGGGGAGGTTCGTGTCCCTCCTTCCTTTCCCTCTGAAGTAAATGCAGTGGCCCCACGAGGATGAAACAGGAAGAGGAGGCCAGGGGGACACATACATGGACCGAATCAAGGCCGTGGGGGTCCCCAGCCCAGGACGGCCCTACGTGGCACTGACAGGTCCCCGGGGAAGTAGTAGAAGAGCCCGAGTTGGAAGTCTGGAGAAAGAAGCCCACAGAATTGGATGCGGGCAGTTGTGTATGGAGGCCAGAAAGCAAGCAAGGCGGAAGGTAGCAGGTTCACCAAGAAAGAAGGAGCCCAGGATGTAAGGAGGAGCATCTAGCGTTCGGTCGGAAGTCAAAGTCCGCTGGGGAGAAGCGCGCGGTCCCTTGGGAGACGGTGTGACCACGAAGGAAGGGAAACAGCGCCGGGTGCAGACCACGCGTGCCCAGGCAGCATGCACGTCAGCCCGGGAAAGCAGCAACCGTGTGCCGGCACCAACGCGGGCCTCTGCACCCTTACCTGGCGTGAGCTGCTGGAGCTCACAGGATGGACGTGGAACAGAGAGCGGCCACCCGAGAAAGCAGCCCAGGCCCCACACCCCCAGACCCACCTTTGCCAGGAGGCCCCACCTGCTGCTTTAGTTGGTGCACCAGCCGGTCTTTCTCCCGCTTGAGGGCCATGACTTCTTCCTGGGTCTTTTTCTTTTTGGACGCCGACAATTCCAGAAGGGCGATGTTTGCGTCTTTTTCACTGATGGCTGCCAGCAAGGCTTCCTGTCTGGAGAGACAGAAGAAGGGGATGACCTGGTGACCCAAAGGGAGAAGATGGCTTGTACCTGTGATTGGCAGGGGCCGGAGTGCTGTCTGGATGGGGAAGGAAGATGGGTGATGTTTAGGACAAACTACCTCATTGACTCTGGGAATGGAAAAAGCAGCTTGGGTAAGAATCTGAGAGCCTCACCCTGTGTTCTCCGAGAGCGGCTTTAAAGGGTTGAGTAAGCCCCACTACATATGCAGCAGAGAGACAGAAAAGAGATGGGGTAATTTTGAGCATTTTATACTAAGGTGCTTTTCATCACCCATCCATCCATCCATGTGTCTGTCCGTCCATCCAGCCACCTTCCACCCTTCACCTACCCATCCCCTCATCCCCCCACCCAACCAATTGCCAAGTAGACTACAGGTACTAAAAAATAACACAATCAATTTCACTATGAAATGTTGTTAGGAGGACAGCGGATGTACAGATGTACTTGACACACAATGGACTTAGGTGTGGATTGTGATAAGAGTTGTATTAGTCCACAATAAAAAGATTAAAAAGAAACGTTGCTATTTGAAGATAAGCTTTTGAAGGCAGATGGATAGAGTTACTTTCCACTTTTGTTCCCAACTTGGGATACCTCCCTGCTACCCCACTACACACGACTCCTTCCCAGGTCATCTTTAGCTTGAATTAATATCACCCACCACACATATCAAATGCCAGACCTCCCAGTTACCATCCTTTATCCTTCTCATTCCTTCTCCTTATGTCTTCCATCTCCCCGGCCAAGCCCCCACAATGTCAGTCACTTTCATGGGAAGACGCCTAACTTTGGGAGCTGCCTGTGTCTGCCTTTGTGGACCACTGGTCTCCCTGGTCCCCAGGGCCAATGCAATCTTTAGAAACATCACAACTTTGCTTCTCACCACTCTGCTGCGTGAATCAATCCATTAGTCTGGAAGTCCCCCACGTCCCTTTCCATGCACAAGTGTGTTAGTGTACCCCATCCGCACCCCCTTTTGTACAGTTTCATGTGTGGTGGTGATCCCCTCACCATAACACTATGTCCGTTGATATTTTTTGCCACTATTCTCATTTTGCCACTATTATAAACTGGGCAATCCCTGTGAAAGGGTCATTCAACCCCCAAAGGGGTCGTGACCCACAGGTTGAGAACTGCAGCTCTATGGCGTAAGTCCTGTTCATCAGTAACTATCTGCCCTCTGTCCTGTTCATCAATAACTATCAAGTTACTCAGAGAGCATCAAGCGCACATCCTCAAAAATGTTTGCTGAATGAGTGATAAGGTCATTCTACTTTAAGTTGTTGAAGATAACACTGTTTACCTCTTCCTGTCATTAAAAAAAAAATCACAACCCTCTGCTTCTAGATTCATCCTTGATCATTTCTTACTCAGAAGAAAATTTTGTAGTTGTCACCACTCATCTTTACACTTCTGTAGTATTCACACATCCACTATGGAATTTAACCTGGAATCTTCTGGAAAACTTTGGACTAGGAAAGCCTCTTCCAGTAGTCCCACCATTGGGATAGAGTCAAGTTCCATTTGGGGTCTTAGATTGTCTGCCTTTTCATGGCAGGGACTTGGATGGGCTTTCTGGGCCCCCCCTAATGCCAGGCAGTAGGAGCTTCTGTCTGCGGCGCAGGCAAACATGTGAGCAGCAGAGTATGTCAGGAAATCGCTCTACTTTCCAGAAGAAAGCCAGCACAAGCTGGATCACCGGCCACCAGCAGCATCAAGATCTTGCCTCACTGAGCCGGGCTCCTTCTGGACAACATCTTGAGACAAGAGACATGCTCACTGCAGCGCGTTGCCAGCATGTACTTATGCACGCAGCCAGAAGTAGGGGCGGTCAGGACTTCAGATCAGTCAGCACACGCGCCATATCTCAGACAAGTTTAACTACAGCACACCCAAAGTGACTGTAATATTTTACCCAAAGCTCTGTGCCAAACGGGGAGGCTCTGAAGCTTTTTTAATGGAATTGACCTAATAAACCAATTTGAGAGGTGTCCCAGGAGGTGGGGGTGGTAGCTCCTTTCGCTCCCCTGAATGTCGCCATTGAAAAGGACGGCAATGAAACCTTCATGACATGCACGCACACGCATACATCCCCTATGTTGCCGCACAGGCCCCTGGTCTTCAGTGTTCCTGTGTACGTTGTGAACAGAGACACTGGCTGACGATCCTCTCTCTTTTCAAGGACTGTCATGAATAGTCTTAGAAAAGAGAATTAGCATTTCTCTCCAAAGCAAGGGCAACACAATCTTTCTTACCCAGGCACACTTGTGTGTACACACATATATACAAACACATACATATAGACACACAGATATGTGTAATAGAGTGAGGGTCTTCTTCTCTGAGCAAAAGCAGGTGTGCCTGGTACCCATTAGAAGAGGTTCCGCTTCCCTAAACGTAGGGGTGCTCTCCTGGAGCTCTGGACCTGGAAGCTGGACCTTTCCTGTTGCCGTCACAGCACCCGGGGGCAGGACGCTGACCACAGAGCTCCATGCTGCTCCGCCTTCAGCTATGAAGCTCTCTGTCCCTGACTCAGGAGCTTCCTGTCACCTGCCAGCACGCGGCAAATTAAAGCAGGCTAAGTCATGAGTGTGTCACTAGAGATCACCTCAGGGACTTCATGATTGTCCACATGCGTGTGTGTATACAAGAAGAGCCCCCAATTTGAACCTGAATTTTTAGGAGAAAAAACAGGCCCTAGCTGGAAATCTTCCAAATTACTAATAGTCATAATTTCATGTGATAGGAGGGTATAGGGTAGGCTTCACTTTTAGTATGTCCATAATTTGCTGCATTATTGCTTCCTCCAATAACATACCTCATAGACACACACATGCATATATTACACACATACATACATATATTACACATACACAAACACATGCATGATATATAAACACGTTATACACATGTCACACATGTACATGTTATATATACACGCCACTCACGTCACACATATATATTCAAACACATATGCATACATGTTACATACATGCATGTTACACATACATACATATATTATACACACATGCATATGTTATGCACACATACACATGTTAAATACAAATACATGCTGCTAAATACACATACACACATTTTATATAAACCCATACATTATATACATGAATTACATATACATGTACACACACATGTTAACACTTATGCGTACATTATATAAGTACATGCTATGTGCGCACATACATATGGTATATGCATGTACAAGCACATGTTATACACATGTGAACATCACATAATTACGTGTTATATACACATGGTATATACACACATACACATGTTATGCACATATATACACACACATACATATTGAAAACTTTAACTAGAGCTTGGAGGTCAACAAGTGATTGCAGGCACAGACTTCAGAGCCTAGCAGATATGAGATGTACTCATTTTCACACACAGACATTTATGTTTTGTCTCCTTTTTTACTCATTATACACAGGCACATGCACACACGTGCACAGGCAGCACCTGGTCCCATCGACACAATCTCCTGCTTGGATCAGGTGCTGATGAAGACCCTGCCTCTCCTTTACTTTTTAATTTGTGTGCCTTTCTTTAACCCTGTTTCTCTTCCATATGAACATTTGGATTCACATAGATTTAATAACTATTATAATCACCGTCAATGTAAAGAATGGTCATTTTAAACACCTTGTTCACCTGGAATGTTAATAATTTGGTGAATTTAGCATCTATTTCTTCTCTTATAACATTAACAGAAGTCCCAATAGATGGATTTCTGATTCGTAGTGTTCTGTCAATCAGAAAAACATACATCATCCCCTTATCATCAGTGGATGTTATCACGACTCAACTCTACTTAATTTTAATTGTAAAGCCTCAACTTCTTCTGAAAACTACTATTATAAAAGTGCATTCAGAGCCATTCTTTGAAATGACTCTTCAAGCCAGACAATCCATTTTGCTCTTTGCCGGAGTCCCCCATGACGTCTCACTTTGTTTTGCTCCAGGGTAACAAATCTCTGAGTAGCATTAGTGGAACGGAACTATGTGTCTGTCTGTTTGTTTGTTTTCTAAATCCTCAGTTTCTAATTTCCCTTAAAGTACCTCGATTAAAATCAGTATTCACTGATTAAATCAAAGAGCAATTAGGAGAAGATAAAAAAATCATCAGCACCAACAAAGATCTGCTCAGCAGTGAAAGGGTAAAAGCTCTGTTTAGTCACCACCTGTTTGTAGGGGTGTCAGGTAGAAGGTGCTCTTGAGTCTGGGCTGAAAGGGGGCGCCTTTTTTGGTTGTTTTTAAGCACACTGCTGTTTGCAACACCTCTTTATGAAGTTGGTGAGCTGTCACTAACCACTTCAGCCATGGAAGCCAGTCGCGCGATCGCAGCTCTTCATTGGCAGGCTCGGCATCTCCATCTGTTGCTTTGTGCGGTCTTGGTTTGGGGGTAGTGAACTTCAGCATGATCAACACTAACTTGACTCCTCGGCTGCAGGGGACTGGGCGGAGTGCCTCCAGGAGAGGAGGGGGCTGTCTGTCCCACCCCCACCCCCAAAGATGGCAGGCTCAGAAACCCCCGCACAGGATGGCTGGGAGTAGACACAGACTGGCTGGCAACAGGGTCACATCAGCGGACACATTCACATCATGGCAATGAGTAAATTTGAGGTTCCGATGCCTCCCCCTACCCTTTCAGAAAATGGCCCAAAGATGGAAAGTACCAACAATGAGATATAAACTGAAGACCCACAGCTTCAAGAGCTGGAAGAAACATTGCTTCTGCGGTTGTTTCTGCCCACCTGGAGAGGGCTCCTGCCAGCTCAGCACAGCCGAAGCGCATATGCACAGTTGTGTGTCTGCTTACCCACAGACAACATAAGGCATGTCTAGGAGGGGGGTCCACAAAGTTCATGGAAATATGCCAGCATCTGTTAGTTCTTTTTTTAATTTTAAATCATTTTATTGCGGGTTCGTACAACCCTTATCACAATCCACACATACATCCATTGTGTCAGGCTCCCATGAACTCTTTGATGCCCCCCCCCACCCCCACTCTGCTGTTCTCATCCCCGCACAGTTTGAGGGGTTAAGGGCCTGGCGGAGGCGTGCATGTCTTGAGCATGCTGCAATGCTTCAGCACAGTTACCACGGTGATCCCTGTATGCCCCCGCATGGAGCGTAACCTATGAAAAGGAAGCCCGAGTGTGCTAGGAAGGGAGATAAGATAATGCAAAGGGAAATCAATCTATAGGAGCCTACTGAAGGCCAAGGGAAGCCAGTGAACCAGAGACGGCATTTCATCAAAGCACAGCCTAAACAAATGTCGAGGGGATAATTCCTTTAACAAATATGGGCAACCATGGAGGAGGGGCGGAGGGGCCCTGCCCTCACACGCACTTAGTGGGCGTTAGCAATAGATAGCAACATGTGCAGGAACACATTTAATAACCCCCAACTGTCATTCAGTTTGTAGGAGGCAGTCAGGATATAGCTAATAAAATGTCCCCCAAAAGGACCTCAGCCGCTCTGGGGGAAACAAAAAACCAAACCAAACCCCAAGAGCCTTCCGTAGAATTAAACAAAAGGGGTCTCGAAGGTGACTCCTGCTGAGATAAATATGGATGGTGAGTGTCACCTTGTGACACTGAGAGCGCCCAGGACTTCTACCCACCAGGATGCCCCCTATCTCGGTCTATCTAAAAGGGCACTTTACCACCTTTCTCGTCCACTCCCTGTCAGTGCCCTTCCACTCCCGAGGGAGAGGTTCTCCCTTTCACCGAGGAGCTACAAATGAGCAGGCCCAGTAGGAGCAGGTTACCCTGCGCTGGGGATGGAGGAGGCAGGAAGGCTGTGTCTGGTGGGTTGCTGTTGGAGCAAGGCTGGCCCAGCGACCTGGGGAACGAACACATTGGATCACAAAAGCAGATGCTGTAAAGAAGCCCATCCCCTTGGGAGGCGTGTGCATAAGGACAAGAAGGAGAAACTGCTCATGCCATGTCCGGCGGCCAGTGCAGTCATGTGCTAATCATGCCGTCGGAGGGGGAAGAACCCCAAATCTGCTCCATCAACGTTTCCCTGCTAATTACTGTTTTCTTTCCCTCCTGACCTGAATCTTCCACTGTAAGTTCAGTAGGGGGTGACTTAAGACAGAGGTGAGGAGAGATGCTATTCTGAACCCCTGGGGGTGGGTAGTTGGGGGTGTTCACTGATATCCACAGGGTCCCCCAGAGCGACGCTTGCCCCCCCACATTCTGAAAGCAGCACTTGCAAATGGCATCTGGAGGAGGAAGGCTTGTTGACATCAGCTTCCCAGAAGCATGATGTATGGCCTCCGCAGAGGAGCCCACGCAGAAAGCGAGGCCCTGTCCCCCACCCCCTCCCAGGAGGTGGGGCCCACAGGCACAGGCAACATCTACCTGAACAAGCGTGCTTCAGGAAGGACAAAAAACAGACCGGATAGGGAGAGGGCAGGCTCTGGCCGCCCAGCTTCCTTGCTGCGGCTTGCTCTCCATCACCCACCGAAAACTGACCTCAAGACATAGTTTGCTCCAATTAAGGACAGTCTCGTCTTTGAAACCTAATAGCGCACGACTGGAATTTCCTGACACGGGGGCCTCTACACTAAAGTGACCAGATTTTAAGCGGGACACCACTGACCAGGGGGTGGGGGTGGGGTTCTTGATTAAAAATTTGGTCTATAAGGAGCAACAAAAATGTTCATAGAATGCAAAAAATAGTGTGTAATATATTTGTTTTAATTTTAAAACGCCATGGGACGTTGTTAAATTGCTAAAAAGCTGGATGTCTGGTCACTTTAGCTTAGAGTCCTGTGGAAGCGCTGCACTCTGGGCATGTGCTCCTACCCCTCTCCTCACCGAGACCTGGGGCAGAGGGGGCCAACACCAGTAGGGATCTTCTACTCTGGACTGTGTGCGAGTCTGAGGTCATCTGGCTTTCAGGCTTGAAAGGTCAAAGGCAGAGGACCATGTGAGCTAGGAAGGGCTACTGCCCCACCCCCAAGCCCTCCTCCTCAGGCCTTGGAGAAGGGATGGCCAGGCCCGAGAGGCACGGGGCAGTGCGTGCTGGCTACTCGGGGCATCACTGGCCATAAAGGCCCCGGATGAGGCCAACAATTGGCACTGGACTCCTAACCCGAAGGTCGGCCACCGGGACACCCTGGGCAGCACCAGGGAGGCAGAGGTGCCTTCTGACATCCGACATGCAGGAGACCCCTGGAGGCACTCTTGTGTTAGATCTAGAACGGACCAGACCATACCAGCATGGTTGTTTGGGCTTTTTAAAATTATTTATGTTTGTCTGTTTATTTATTGATATCATTTTATTAAAGGGTTCATGCAACTCTTATCACAATCCATCCGTCCATCCATTATGTCACGCACATCTGTACATTTGTTGCCATCTTCATTTTCTATCTCTTTTTTGGGGGGGCATCACTGCCCTCTGGTGGTCATGGGCACTACCCAGTGCCGCTCCTGAGAGCCGCCACTGGATTTGAACCACCAAGCCCACGGGCTACAGTCCCGCACTCAAACACGTACGCCACCAGGGTCAGCCGGCCATCTGCATTTTCAAAACATTTTCTTTCCACTTGAACCTTTGGTATTGGCTCCTCATTTTCCCCAGGGTTTTCCATTTGCTTGAATCCAGCACAAAACAAAAATAACTAGCCAGGGGGCAGGTGGAGAGAGTAGGGGAGGAAGAGGAGGGAAACGCGTGCAATGACCAACACCTTAATACCACTAGCCCTCTCCCCCACCCCTCGCCCCCAGAGGAAGAACAACAAAAACCGTGGGGGGAGGGAGACAGTGGTCAATGTAAGGCATGAAAATAACAAAACTTTATAATTTATCAGGGCATCATGAGGGTGGGAGGTGGGGAAGGAGGAAAAAAAGAGCTGGTACCAAGGGGTCAAATAGAAAGTAAATGTTTAGGAAATAAAGATGGCAACATATGTACACATATCTTTGATACAATTGGTGTATGAACTGTTACAAGAGCTATAAGAGCCCCCAAGAAAATGAATAAAAGAAAAGTATTATTATTATTATTATTATTATTATAATTAGCAAAGGAAAAAATGAGTATGGTGACCTATTGTAATTATGTCACCATGTCCATACAGGTGAACAGGTGTCCCACTTCTTAAAAGAAGGGAGTATTGTTCTAGTGTCCAAGCTTTGGAATCTCAACATCTTTTGCTTCTGTGCCCCGAGGCAAGTTACTTCTCTGAAACGTGGGTTTTTCTAACAAGTTACTCAAGAAGGTCTAGAATCCATCCTTTGGAATGTTGTGAGAATTGACTGTGACAATACACGCCACCTTTTGGTTAGCTAGCGAGCACTTCACCAAGTGCCCCCAGGTGGGTGGTTCGAATCCACCCGGAGCCTAGTGACCTGCTCCCATGAAGATGCTCACCTAGGAGTCCCTCGGGGGACAAGTCCACTCTCATGTGACTGGATGGCACAATGAGAAAAGAAGCAGAAGTACAGCGATTGGCCAATAGTCCAGGGCAGGAGCACGACACCCAGGTCAGGGATTCCAGGTGTATTTCCGCATTGTTTTCTGGAAGGCTCCCCCTTGCATTAAGCACATCTAAGCATGCTTGAGGATTGCTTACCATCAGGACAGACTCCAGAGAAGCCCCTGAGGAGGATGTCTCTTAAACCAAATGCCTGACTCTCATAAGCTGTCCTCTGTTTCCCAAACAAACCCTGGGGAGGAGTTCCATGGAGGCCACAGAAGGGTTCCAGCCCAGAGCAGCCAGAACCCACTCAACGAACCACCGTGTAACATCATTTGTCAGGACAGATAGGAAAGGTCCCAAGAAGGGGGCAATTTGGGATGTCAGACAGGGTGAGAAATGGAAATGTGTTTTGCAAGCCGTCCTTTGACCCATTATGGTCAAGTGCAAAGATCTAACCAAAGTCAAACAACTTCAAAGCAATACATTCTTACATAAAAAAAAAAAAAAAGGAAAATGCCAAAAGATAAAAATAAAACCTTTTTACGAGAGTATGGTATAAAGTAGGGAAGTTGTGAGCGTGGTGATGGTAACAAGTGTACAAATGTGGCCTGCGTACAATTGATGTATGTATGGGTCATGATGCGAGTTGTATGAGCCCCCAATAAAATGATTTATAAAAAAAAAAAGGAAAGAAAAGGAAAGGAGGAACTTATACCAAGAACTCAGGGAGAAAACATTTGGAATTGAAGATGGCAGTATGTGTACAAATATGCTTGATTCAAATAATGTATTGAATGTTATAAGAGCTGCTAGAGCCCCCAATAAAATCATTAGAGGAAAAAAAGAGTATGTGTGTAAAGTAGGGAAGGCAAGTGCCACGCGGGGATTTCAGAGACCAAGAGGTACGCATGGCTCCTCTGGGTAGCAAGAGCAGACAGTCCTTCCCAGTTCTTCTCATCCAGCGATGACCCACCTCTGCACTGCCTATGGACCTCTGTCCAGAACCGCCCCCAGGCAAGCAGATCCCAGGAAGTTATCGACACCGAGCAACAAGAAACCCACAGACGTCCAGATGTCACTGTGGAGCAGAATCTTGCCCTGGGTTGCTTCACACACCTCTTGTCCACAGGGGATCAGGCACTGTCAAGATGGTTGTCCCACTGCATCGACTCCCTGGTTGGAAATGAATGTCTACCAGGAGATAGATGACCTCATGGTTTATACACCGGGCGTCTACCCAATCCATTATTTTACTATCACGAAGTAGGAGGCATGTAAGAGTAGTTATGGGTGTATGTAGGTGCTGGGGCCCTGGTGGCACCTGGTGAGAAAGAACCACCAGAGAGAAAAATGGGTCTCTCTATTCCCGCTGACAGTCCCAGCCGGCCATTGGGGGTCCCAGTGAGTCCCCATTGGCGCAATGGTGAGCCTGGAATCCTGAATGCGGGGTGTGTGGTCGTGAGGACCCTTTCCTGCTGAGTTTGCCTCACAGCATTCCCCACCCCACCAATCACAGAGTACAGCTCTCTCTCTCTCTCTCTCTCTCTCTCTCTCTCTCTCTCTCTCTCTCTCGCTGTCTCTCTCTCTCTCTCTCTCTCTTTTTTTTTTGTGGCATTACTGCCCTGGTGTGAGTAGCAAGCCCAGCCTTGCTGCTGGATTTGAACTGTCAACCCAGTGGGCCGCAGTCCCACAAACTACCACTAAGCCACCAGGGCTCAGCCTTACAGCTGTCTCATAGGGGTTTCTAGGCTATAATTTTTGAGACCAGACCTTTCTCCAACCCCCCAGCCCCACCGCCTATAGGTGCTCTCCCATAAAGTTCCCAATGGGTCCAAACTGCCAACCCTTGGTGAGCAGCCAGGCTCTGCCCTGCTCTGAGGCCCCGGGCTCCCTGCCAGTGTCGGGAGGCTCCCTGAGGAACTTGAACTCTTCCTTCCTGTGCACCGCTCATGACAGGCTGTGAAGACTTGCTCAAGGTTGTAAAGGGCTCTGCTGTATCTTGAACTGAAGATTCCTCTTCTTCACTTGGTGTTCCCCCGCCCCTGGTGTGTGAAAGCAAGCTTTCCTTTGCTCATGGTTACCCGGAATAGACTATTCCCGGGGACCAACTGTCATGCAAAGCCCAACGGCCTATCCTATGGGATGGTCCTGGGTTCCTGACTCCGTGCACAAGGGGCCCAGGCTGGAATTGTGTGAACAAAGCATTGGAAGAACATTGAATTCGCTCTCTGTGGATCGGGTCTTTGTGGAGAGGCATATGTTAACCTGGGCCTGTTGCCTGTGTCCCCTTTGAGGGGGTGCCCACTACTGGGAAGGAAAGGAAGGAGCCTCTGCTCCTGTGAGTGAGGGCGTGCATGTGTGCGCACACGCATGCATATGTGTGAGTGTGTGTATGTCACACGTGTGTGTTTCTGTGTGCATGTGTGTCTGTGTGTTGGAAGCGAGAAGCAGGACTGGCTTTTAGGGGGTAGGGAGGCCTGATGCCCAACTGGGAAAGAGAATACACCAGAAGACCATCTCTCCCTTCCAGCACCAGCCCCAGAACCACAGGACAATTCAGGATGACTTAGAGCACTGGTTCTCAACCTGTGGGTCGCGACCCCTATGGGGGTTAAAGGATCCTTTCACAGGGGTCACCTGACTCATCAGAGTACAAAATGACAGTGATGAGGTAGCAGTGAGCATAGTTTTTATGGTTGGGGGGGGGGGTCACACATAAGGAACTGTACGAAAAGGTCGTGGCACGAGGAAGGTTGAGAACTGCTGGCGTGAGGAACTTCCTTTGGGAGGCGGGTGACTTTTAAAGCACCCCCAAAGGAGGAGTTCCTAAGGCCCGGCCTGCGGTGTCTGGGTGACTGTCACAGGCCTGGGTTTCAGGTCTGCCATCTCGTGGCCACTGCAATAAGTACTGCCCTTTCCCGGGCGTGGATGCAAGATCCTTGTGAAGGTGGGGGACCACCCAGCCAGGAGGCCCATCCCACAGGGGCCCACGCGGCCTGTCCTTCCTCACAGCCTCAGCAGTGCTGGAGGCCAGGGACCCGATGCTTCCTCCGTCCGCCTACCAGAGGGTCGTCCTCTGGCTCCACCGTCCTGGGGAGGATGCTTGGATAATTCAAATAACGTTCGCTCAGGACTCCATTTCCCATTCAAGCCTCAGCCCCTTCCAGAGGTCCTCCATATTCCGCAATGAAGAGCTAACCCGCGACGTGACCATTACAGCTGGGCCTGCTGAGGAGTCCTTAAAGACACGCTACTCACACGTTTGGGAGCGGGGTGGGGGGGGGGTATTTGAAGGGCAGGGTGTTTCTCATCTCTAAAAGTCGCTGAGTGAGCTGAGTGGAGGCCTGGCAGCACAGGGACCACATGCCGGGCTGCTCCACAAGAGGAGGAGGATGGAGGGCACTCTCTCCCACCCTGACCTGCGGTGTCCCAGCACCCACAAGGGCAACCCTACCCTGTCCCGGAGGGCTGCTGAGTCGCCTTCGTTTTTGTTTGTGTTTGCTTTTAGTTTAATAGACTCACACGCTCTCCATGAGGGGCAGAGGAAGCATTTCTGTACCTGTCGTCAATGCTTTCCCTCAACACCCAGAATAAAATGGGTTGTAAACCCGAGGTTGCTTCCTGCCTGCAAATGGAGGGCATGCTTCCTTATAAGGATCTGGAATTCCCAACGAGCGAGGTTCGGGATGGCATTTCACCATTTCAGGGAACGCCTGGGCACCAAATTTCTGGCAACCTCGCCTTGGGGACAAATGGCTCCAGTGTCCTGACCGGCAATCCCACTGGGCCACTCGATGTGTATGTGGACAGGAGAGGGAACACATGCATGAGGCTTCTCGCAGGGGCCCACCCACGCAGTGTCCTCTGCCACGACAAGCAAAGCCCAGGTCTGTTGACCACAGTCAGGGCATGGCAGAGTCCAAGGGAGGGGAGGGGAGAAATAGGCACATCCTCAGAGACCCCTGAAGGATCACCTTGCTAAGTCTCAGCTTCAAGAGCCATGAGTAAACCAAGAGAAGCAACGGCTGGCGAAGCATCTGGAAACAATGAGAAATGGCATCGATTCCAGGTATCTGGAAATTTCTGGATTCATGGGTATGTGATACAAAGCACCCCCTCTGAGAGGGCCAGGGAAGGTGAAACCAGGCAGTGGACACAGAAGAAAAGTATCAGGCCAGCCACCCCGAAAGAACCACAGGACGCACTCTGGACACCAGACCTCACTGTGGGGGTGGCCGGTGGCTGGAGAAAGGGAGTCACTGCACCCACAATGTCTCCCCAAGGAGCGGCTGCTGATCAACCACACAAGTCAGACGAGACCAAATGGGGTGTGTGTGTGTGCGCGCGCACTGTCCCTCAGGGGAGCACATCCCTGATTTCGAGGTGTCCGGGGTCCACAGGCAGGCTCCTGCCTCTGAGGAGCTCACAGCACGCTGACTCTGCAGCTGCCAAGCGGGGAGGGGAGCTCTTCCATTGCTTGAGGTTTCCTGGGAGCAGCCCAGGTGCTGTCAGCGTGAACGGCCACTGTTCACAACATCCAGCAGAGGAGATGCCCAGGAACCTTGCCTCACCAGCCCTGGGAGACTGTCCTAGGAGTCCACATAGTGCTTCCGACTCACATTTCAAATCCTGGGATAACTGATTCAAAAGACTCCCTCCTGGCCTCTTCCTTGGCAAGGGCCACGGCATCCCACTGCAACTCAAAAGCACACAGGACAACATGGGGCTTCCAGGTGACAGCGACTGGGCCGGGTGCTGGGGAGCGGGTGACGGCTGAGTGTGACCCACTTCTCGTAGCCGGCGACAGTCAGAGCTCGGGTATTGCATGTGTTCAGCCTCATATTGTTCTTTCAAAAGTAAAACCAGCGTCCTTGGTCACTTTGTTTCCTGATTTATGTAGGGCGCATGCAGAGTGGCGATTTTAATTCTTTACCACTCTCTGCTCTCAAAGATTTGCAGCTCAGGCAATTTCTTCTGCACAGTATCTGACTATCTTCCCAAATACCTCGAAGACTGACCTCGAGAGGCAACTGACCCGGCCCCCAGGAGCGCTCCTGTTACCCACATGGGAGGTGGGGGGGGGCAATTAGAGGCCCAGAAAGCTGACAGCGGTCAGCTCCTCAGGAGGACTCTGGAAAACCACTTAGTGAGAACCCCCTGTGACCAGCCTCCACCTGACGCTCATCCCCGCCACCCCCTCCTCCCCCGGGCTGATCTCCTGACTGACTGCTCTCGGGTCAGCCCAGCTATCTCCCGGGACAGCCTGTGACCTCCCTGCTCCACCACCCTGCCGCCGGACACCCTCCTATCTACCTTAGATTTGAACTTCCAGTCACAGGTCCTACCGCAAGGATCTGAAGAACTGGGCTGGCGAACTCTTAGGAGAGCTTTCTAGAGTCCTACTGATAAGAGACTCCTTTCCAAAGCGCCCGTGGCGTCATGCTTTTACCCAATGAGTTGTCCTAATGTTGTTTTCACGGATTTCTGTTCGCCTCCTAGTCTGGTGAACAGCCTCTGGAGCTTTGTGGTCTATTAGAGTCACAGTTCACCTGAAACAGCAGAGGAAGAAAGAGACCCAGGAGCTAGAGAAAGAAACGGCCGGCAGATCTCACTGCCTCCATCATCCTGAGCCCGAAAGAAGGAGATGGCGCCTAGTTACCTTGAGGGCCCTGGTGGCCTAGTGGTTATGGGTTGGGCTGAGACCCTCAAGGTTGGCAGTTCAAAACCCCCAGCTACGCCTCAGGCAAAAGATGGGGCTTTCTGCTCAGGTAAAGAGTGAGGGTCCTGCCAACCCACAGGGGGCCTTCCACCCAGCCCTACAGCGTCACCTCTCCATGAGTCATCACCAACTGATCCATCAGGATCACAAGGAGCCAGAGTGTGGATTAGCATTTCAACCTCATATGAGGCCAGACCTATTGAACCTCCGAAGGCCGGAGAAGTGAACCTAATCCATCTTTTTTAAGTGGAAACTATCCCATGAAGCTGCCTTTATACTAAACGACTCACAAACTCAAACTGACTGCCATCACATCCACTGCAGCTCAGAGACTCTGCGGGACTAGGGAGAACTGTCCCTGTAGGTGTCCAAGACTGGACATCCTGTGGGGAGCAAGAAGCCTCAGCTGTCTGTCTTCAGAGGAGTAGCTGGTGCTTTCAAACTGCTGACCTTGTACCTCGCAGCCAAACCCACCACCCACTGTGCTGCTAGGGCTCCTACACTAAACCACGACTTTGCCCAAGGAATCCTGCCTGTTGCCTCGAGCATAGTAGTCCTATAAAGAACCCTCCACAGGACTCTAAGTGGACAAGCCTTTATCTGACGCACGGGCGAGGCGCTCGGGGGCAGAGCGCCTGATTTGCTGGTGATGAAGCGTGGTGGGCAGACCCAGCATGGCAGCGCAATGCCAAGTCACTGAGCAGTCCCCATGGAAACGACAAATGGATGCATGCCCGTGTGCGCATGTGGCCCCAGAAATTAAGTCAGATGTCTTCTCCATGAATGTAAGAACGAAAACAAACCAAACCGGCAAAGCATCCTCAGGAATGACCTCCCCGCCGGATGGTGGCACAAACGGGACGTTTAACTTCAGTGACCAACGTCAGTCTCCAGAAAACCCGTGAGACCTGACCTACAGACAGAGCAGTGCATGGGGTGAGACAGGGCTCGCTCACAGTCTCAGGAGAGCAACCCGCGACTCTCTGGACCCCGTGCTGGCCCACAGCCACGGGAAGGCTGGTTGGGTGATGGGGGCGGTGGCTGTGGGCAGGTCCCACTGAGTGACCCCTAAGTCCAGCAGGTGCTGGCCTCTAAAAAGACTCATCCACACACCCGTGGACACACGGGGCTCGACCTCACGGCCACAGAGCTGGTGCTGCCGCACAGTGACAGGACACCAGGGTCGCCTTGCCCGGGAGACTCCCGAGAATAACTTGGTATGGGATTGGACAGCCCCAGCTTTCTCCTCTGGACTGGTTAGTGGTTTCAAACTGCTGACCTTGAAGCTAGCAACCTTGTGAGTAGCCCATACACCATCAGATGAGGGGGAAGCCTGGTAACACCCTTCTAGGAAATGGCAGCCTCATCTTTTGTCTGGAACTAGGTAGTGGTCTCCCTCCTGTTGGTGTTAGCGTGCCCCCTTTGAAAATGAGGGTGATAGCTGTGAAGATTTGAATAGTCTGATTTACTTAATTTCTTTTTTCCATTATAGGTCCATGATACCCAAAGCCTAGTAGGCATTCATTAATTGACAAGCATCATTATATCTAGGGGAGTGCTCAGGAAGAAGAGATCTGTGTCTTTTCCCCTAAACAAACCAGAGGCACTGGTATCCCCCCCACCTAGCCAGATACGTGTCAGTTTGGCTGACCATCATTCTCAGTGGTTTGGCAGTAATAGAGCGATAGAGTGATGTGATATAATTTGGCAAATAAGTCATGACGTGCTCCTCCCCATATCAGAGGATTGAGGTGGGGTGCAACAACCTTTCACAGCTCCCATGAAAGTCAGGGTAATTTCCTTGGGATAGAGCCCCAAAGGCCTCTTATCTTGTCAGAGATTTTAAAAGAGACAGAAGAAAACAGAAAGAGGGCTTCAGTACTACCAAGAAAGGAGACCTGACAGCGGAGTAAGTCCTTAGACCCCAGGTAACTTGTGTGGCGATCTTCTTAAGAGTCAGGGAAGATGGATGTCAAGACACACAGAGCTCTCCAAGAAATGTTGGGTCACTGATGTTGCAAAGAGAGAAGACTCTCCCACCAGAGGCAAGCTTAAGCCTTCCCCGGCAGCCAGGCTCGGACTGCGGCCGTGGAGCCTCCGGAACCGTGAGAGAACGGAGCTGTTGGTGAGTGCGGCCTGCTTGTAAACGCTGCTATCACGGTACTAGAATATGACAACAGGAACTCTCTTTGATCTTTTTCTATTCTGCAGAGACCATGGCTTGTCTTAGCTTTCCCTAAACTATTGCCTAGGTTAATAGACAGGCTGCCTTATAAATATCACACAGAACGCAAATTGTTCTTCTTCAGTGATCATTCCCTGATAAAGAGGGGCTTATGTCTGTGAACATGGTATCCTTAGGCTTTAGGCAGAGAGTAGCCTCTTTGTTTTATACCTTTGGGCATGGGTCCTCTGGAAGGTCCCAGTAGTCAACGAAGGATAGAAATGTCGAGCTTGTCAATCCATCCCGTCTTCCTTTTCCCGTTGGCAAGGAGTTGATTCTGACTCCTTGTGACCTCTGTGCACCCTGCAGAACAGTACCCTCTCCATAGGGCTTCCACTGGCTGATGTGTCAGAAGGAAACCACTAGGCCTTTCGTCAGAGGGATCTCTTGGTGAACTGGGATGTCTCATCTTTCCATTGGCACGTGAGCCTGAGGGCCATCTGTGCCCCAAGAACTCCCGTTGAACCCCAGCCCTTAGAAAAAGCCTATCTGAAGGTGGTTGAGAAGTGGCCCGTGTGAAATATGACATGCGCTGCCTTTCCTTCCATTTTTACTTTTATTGGCTTTTTAGTGGAATGTGTTTATGGATGTGGGAATAATCATTGTCAGAGGAGACTTGGAAGCATGATAGTTATCCTTTCAAGTGTCTGCTAAGCAAGACAGATTGGCCGTGAGTCCAGGGGGACTCAGAGGTTCGAAATGGATCTAAGGATGCAAGTCACTGGAAGGTACAGCCAATGCCACTTCTGAACAGAGAGAGTTACTAACAGCGGTCAGGCTGCCTCTCTGCAGTGTGTGCAGGGAAGAATGCAGGCCATGGAGGGCCCTGCTGAGGATCCCACTGAGACAAGGGCTCTTAACCAGAGATGAGCAGTGTGACTGCACACACGCTTACCTGCGCTTCCTTGACTGGTAAACGGAAGCCACCGAATCCATCTAGCCTATCCAAAGGAGACATACTTGGGCAGCTCAAGGAATCCCTGAGTCATGTGAAGACATACTTCAATAGTAACAAAAAGGTTGTTGGTAAAGTGAGTTGGAAGGAAGACTGGGCAATCTATGGTAGTCCTCAACCTCAAAGCCTTTTAAGGAAGCCCTATGCAACACAGATCTACAATGACACACAGGAGATGTTCATGAGGTCAGAGTCAACTTGAAAGCAACTGGTTTGGGCTTATCAACCATGAAGGCTATTCCAAGACCTCGAGGCAGCAGGAAAATCTAAACATTTCTTAACAGGACCTACCATTAACATAAATGCTACCATCATCAGGCTGATTGCAATGAAAATGACTTTGGGCTTTCCTAGAATGAAATCCAATTGGCCTAATCCACCTTCATCAACCACGGCTGAGAGCCTTGTTGCTGGGAATCACCCATCACAATGGGGTCCTGCCCTAAGGAAAGAGGACAGCCATGCACAGAGGGGCACCCTAATGAACACGTCTGAGGTCTATTTCAGTGGGTGCTGGGGGTCGTGGTGCTAGTGGCTAGGAGGGGCCAATTATGCTTCTTCACAGCTCAAAGGTCACCTGGGACCTTGGTGGGGATGTTGACCTCGTGGGAAATCATAAACACTGCCCAATCCGCTCTGCCTACTCCATGGATCGACTTTAAGATACCCAACACCCCAGAGCACACATGCCTGATCTTGCAACAGGGGGGATGGAGGGAGAAGTCTTTTCCTCTTCTGTGCCCAAAGCTATACTTTTTTTCACGTCCGTGTATGTGTGTGTCACCTCCTTCTGTCAGCACAACAAGCGAATAAAGTCAGAGCTATTCTTTTCCCATTGGACAGATAGGGTAATGGAGGTGGAGAAAGGCAAATAACATCTCTAATTTCTCACGGCTGGCAAATGGTAGAGTAGCGTTCCGAAGCCACGCACCATCGAATTGAATAAGTCCACAAAGGAAATGCAGCTGTCGTTCTGAACCAAGATGCCCTTGGCTTCCCTGAAAGACTGACGCCCTCTTTCTTGGCAACCCAGCACATCTTGGGGCTGTTTCTGCAAAGATCACGGACCCATCACCCAGTGAGAAAGTGGCACAGAGACCGAAGTCTTGGTTTTCTCTAACCCACACCAATGTGAGCCTGGACAAACAAGAAGCGGGAACCAAGGACAAGAAAATGCCAAGACCAATCACTTGACTGCAAGCATCTCGGATTGGTAAGAGGTCAAATGAACATTGTATTCCCTACCTCCACAGCGACCGAGCAGTTCAAAGGAGATGTGTCAGGGAGAAGCACTTAGTAAGCCAGAAAGTGCCAAGCAAACTGTGAGCGTGACCATTGGCAGTGTCCCCACAGGCAGAGACGCGCTGAGGAGGCTTGATTCATCTCACACAAGATCTGACGCCGGCCCACACTACAACAGCCATCTCTCCATCATCACAGTCAAACTTGCCACGGCAATGTAAAGCCATCCGTTCAAGTGGCCGATGGGAGATTCCACCGGGAGAACTCTCAGTCCAGGATGAGGAAAGAACTGCCTCCAGGCAGCCCCAGGCAGCTTTCATGTCCTCACTGAAGCACAGGGCTCCCTGAGAGCTGGGACAATTATCAACCAGGATGTTGTTTCTGGAAAGGTTGTAAAAATAGCTTCTTTTTAAACCACCTGAACGGTCAATGACTATTTGCTGAATGAATGGACCAGCATGCACATGGGTGCAACTCCTGGCTCCGAATCATTTACCATCTCTGAGATTTTGGAAAAGCTAATTAACTTCATACATTTCGGTATCTTAAACTGTAAGACGAGAGTCAGGTTATCCATACTCATAGGGTACTGCACAAGATAAAATATGTAAACCAGTTAGCTTATTTACTCAGGTATGTAATAGCCTGCCTTTAATATTAATGCAAGCTGTTGCTAGTTTAGTTCATTAATTTACTATTATTATCAGCTACAAGATAAATATGTTCACATCGCCAGTTGCCAAGGGAGTAATTCGAGTATTCCCATCTGCTAAAGCCCAGATGAGAAGACTATTTAAAAGGAATTAAAAAGGAATGTTGAGTAATGATATTCACAGTTTTCTCTGCGTCTATCTGGAGATTTAATACATTCCTCGCATTTACCACAGTATCTTAATTTCACTTCCACACTTGGAAACAAATATAAATGGGAGGGGGGAAACAAGCTTTCCTGATAAGTGCAAAAAGAAAAACATCACCACAAAGCAGACAGTGTCCCCGAGACAGCGTTCCCACTGTCGATGTTGGCTGCCTTTAAACCAAACAAAACAGAAATCACTTCTCGGAGCTCTTGAATATCCCAACCCTTTATTTCAGTTTCTCTTCTGAGCCAGAAAGCTTTCTGCAAAGGATTAAAGGAGTAGCAATGTGTCACTAGGGAATATATTTCTAATTTGCTTGAAGAAAACAGAACCGTGGCAAGGCTGTGAGAGTGCCTTGCCCTGAAACATTGGGCTGCTGAGAAATTGCATATATGTAAAATAATACCAATGAACTACTAATGGCCAAACAAACAAAAGTTTCATCAATTGATGTGCAGTTTCTTTGCCACCGAGAGAGAAACAGGTGCTAAGCTTCCTTCCCTCTCCTCTTGGAGAAATCTGAAATTCTTCCGCTCCTCTCCCCTAAGCAATTCAACATGAATCATGACAACTCTCTTCTCCGATCCACTCAATTTCATTTCTCACATAAAACAAATCCACAAGTTGTAATAACAGAACAAAATAAGTGCATTATACTCATATGCGAATAAATGCTTTCTTTAGGGTCATTTGGTGGTTGGTTTTTTTTCAAGGAGACAGAGAGAAATAGCAACTGACTTGATATCAAGACACAAATTTACCTCTAGTTCAATACTTTTAAAAGCCCGTTATAATGAATAAAATGTTCATAGTTCACTGATTGGCTATTCATCTTCTTTCCCCCCTTCACCCCTGCACCCCCCTTAACCATTTCCTCAAAGATCCATCTGCACTTCATTTATTTATTTCCACATAAAGACGGCTTATAATTCGCTTATCCCAAATGTGAAGTACCCGTTTGTCTGTAAATATGGAAGTCTCCCAGTGCCCGTAATTGGTGCTTTTAGCCGCCCACTTCATCTTGCTTAAATGACCAACATTCACGATGAAGAATGGCCCAGAGGCACAGGCTGAACAACCACCAGGCTGACAAAAGCCGGGAGAGGTTAATCAAGATTACCGCCAGGAAGCCAGGGGACCCCCCTCCCAGTCACGGCCAGGAGGCGATGACCAACGGCAGCAGTTCAGGCCTTCCTTCTGTAAACGCTAAATGAGAGTAGAAAGTCGACATGTAATCTTCGGCTTCCCAAACACCCCAATTTGGTCACGAAAGATGCTGTTTTACATTTCCAAACATTTTCCCTGTCACTACTTTTCATGCCTCAGCTCTCGGGTTGTAAGTATCGGGCCTTGCGAAGCAGCCCACTTTGAGCTGGGGATCATGGGAGGCATTTGTAACTAACTGCCAAGGAGGCTGCCAAACAAAAGCTCCCTGCTGGTGACATGACCACCTAGTGACCTCTAAAAATGTTGTAACAATGTGAAAAATAGCTCCCTCTTGTAGGAAACGGCAATTTTTTAAATTAAACGTACATTGAACGTTCGCTTATATACAGATAAATGGTGTTCAGAGTCACCTTCTCTGTTTCCAATTTCAATCTTTTGAAACTCAGCCCAAACCTAAATAAATAAACGTTGATACTAAGAAGAAACTAAGAGCTCAAGAGCCTTGTGATTTCGCAAACAGCTTTTTTCCATTTTCGAAAATCTAAACTCCAGGCCAGACACAGAACAGGTAATGAAAAGGAGCAGGCTTGGCAGACCCTCTGTGGTTCTAAGCTGAAAAATACGTCAGGCAGAAATAAGTGGCTATAATTTGGCAGGCTTAATGTCTTTAAAAGTTTGCAGCTTGCTAGAGGAAAAAATTAAAAAAAAAACAGTTATAACATTTACAAATTGAAACACAATCACTGAGTGAAACAGTCACCTTCAAGTGATTTCATTATCCTCAGACTTGTAAATAGACTTTTATCATCTTCAAGCGCTGTGCAGGAGCCTGCCAGCCCAGAGCACAGAAGACCTTGATCAGTATCAAATGGGAAGTAGGAAGAGCCTTTCTGATGCAAATGTGATCTTAGAGAGTGGCAGGCGAGGACCTGGCTGAGGCCGTTTGACATCAAACAACTGGAGGCTAGCCTGGCTTTCAAAGGTGAAGGGTGCTTCACAGCCTGTCCCCTGGGGTGGGAGAATGGGCGATCTGGCTTGGCAGTAAGTACTTTGGAGGTTCCGGATTCCCTTTTTTCCTATTAGCTTATCTTTCTTAAATTTTCAAGATTACAAGTCTCAACGCAACAGAGGCAGGACCTGTCAGAGTGTGTCTGACTGTAAGGTGTCTCGTTCAGTCTGACATCTCCCCAACACTGCCCAGGACGTGAAAAATTAAATCAGCTGGGAGACAAAGTGGCACTAGTGGTCGCTTTTGGTTTCCCAGCAGGGACAATACCTGGGTAGTCACTTTTTCCTTCTTCTGCAGGAAGAGGGTCTCTTTTGCATCTCAATTCCCACCCCTCCCCCCACCCCATTCCCTCTCCTCCCAGCAAGGTCAAGCACACCAGCACCCGGCTCTCCCCTCACAGAGGTCCAAAGCAAATGCCCTTGATGTTAGCTCTGATTTTTACAAGGAAGTGAGAAGGGACAAAGAAAAGGGGGGAAAAAACCGCACGCTCCCAATCCATTTAAAAGACGGGCTGCTTCTTTTCCATGTTTCAGCTTAAACCCTATTTTGTTAACTCGCAGCGACTCCCAAATCAATACACCTTTAGATTTGGGGTCCGAATCAATAATGAACCAAAACAGGCCCCTAAATCACAGCAGATGACATAGGTCTGAGGACGTCCCTTTATCTGGGCATGCCTTACCTAGCTCTGACTATGACCCCACAGCAGGTCAGTTACTCTGGACAGTTTACTTCTCTACACACGAGCACCCTGAAATGATTGGGGGCTTGGTGCAATCATGAGTGCGCAGAAGACTTGCCTTACAGACGGACCTTGTCCCGCCTTTATCTGGAGGAGGTCTATACTGGTGATGTGATCCAAGTAATGTAAAAACACAAATCTGCGTGATAAAGAGGATCATTTGCATAACATTCTAGTAGGCAAACCAAAAGGAAGTTACCCCTGCTTGGGGGTGCCTCCGTAAGAACCAAACACACTGCCAAAATCCTAAGGTTCAAACTAAAACAAAAGTGCCGTCCTTTCTTGTCTATGAAGTGGAGTCTATTAACTCTTCCAGTACTGCCATGAGTACTTAATCTAGAGGACTGCTGTGGGGTCAGAGATGTTGCCTCCAAAGGACCCAGCCGTGGGCTGGCACATGGTCAATACTCGGGAAAGGAATGTCATCGTAGGAAGAAGAAACATAAATCTAAGAATATTGTTCATCTAGTACTTCTCGCAGTTTAGGCTATGGCCACTTACACAAACATGAGCTATTTATCATGTGGTGTCTAACCATAAAATGTTTATACTTATGAGTTCAAAAAATGTAATCATAATTCTTAATTACTAGTAAACCAGACTCATGCTTGTGTCCTTAAAAGTTCAATTTTAATTTTAAGCTCAAATAATGGAGTATTCTCTCTTGTAAAGGATCATTTTATCCAATCCAGTTGACTATCAGAGAAATAGATCCTATCCTAAATGTCCCTACACACATTGATGCCTTTGTTTTTCCAGTTTACTTATTCAAGTGACCATGCGCCTCACCCCCCAACCCCCACCCCCAGTCCACCCCCTTCCACAAGCTGGAGAGATTTATATTTGAGAGCCCTGGTGGTTTATTGGTAAAGAGATCAGACGTCCGTTTTTGGTGGGACAGTCCTGATTTTAAACAATTTTTCCCACAGCGTTTTTTAAAAGTCCCGATTTGGGGAAAGACTGCACAACAAGCTAGAGAATGGGAAGGGAAAATACCCATATCCCCCCTTCTCCCCTCCCTCCCTCCCTGTCATTGGTGTCCTGCTTTATCATGCTAAAATCTGGTCACTTTATTCATTGGGTAAGCATCGGGCTGCAGTCCGCATAGCCATCAGGTCGAAACCACCGAAAGACGGCTGACAACTCCAGGAAAGAGTTTCAGCCTTGGGACCCCACGGGGTTCATCCTTTCCCACATCCTCGGCCATCCAGTGTTGCCCTTGGCCGATGGTCAGGGCAGCCCGGGGAAGTTCTGGCTGCCGTCGGTGGGGTAGCCTTGAGTCCCTTTGGAGACTCAGCGGCCCCACGTGGGCCAAGTGGAGCTATTCCACGGGCTCTGCCAGGCTGTGACTTCACAGGGTCAATGGCCAGGCCTGCTTTCAGAAGTGCCTCCGGTGGTTTCAAATGACCCATCTTTAGTCACCCAATGTTCAAGTCTGAGACTCCTGATCACGATCACCCTCTGTTCGCGCCCCCCCCCCCCCAGATTGTCCTGAAGCCCACGAGGGAGAACGAGAACTTCAGGC
>PVJH01003179.1:0-97497 GCA_004026705.1 Nesogale talazaci
AAAATGTTATAAGAGATACTGTGAAAGGTTTTCTATGTCAACTTGGAACCCATAGGAACAGGTGGGTCAAGTTTAGACTGTCAATTGGGTCACAGTTTGATTGGAGGATGACCAAGATAAATGGCTTTCCAATACCGTTCTTTCTCCCTGCAGGCAGGCCACCCACACACTTTTTCTCTGCTTTCACCTTCCTGTTGAAAAGTGAAACCTGCAGACTCAGACTGAAACCTGCAAGACCTCTGGAGATGCTTCCACCACTGCTGGATCCACAAGACCTTGCACCCACTGGCCTGAGATCTTCCTGAATTTTGCATCATTGCAGATGCTGCCTGAGTCTAAATAGGAATTCATGGACTAGTATTGGACTTATGGGCTAATAACAGACTAATGGACTTGATCTGAACTGGGTTGGGATGTTTTCCTGATATATAATTACTTCTTGATATAAACTTTTTTCTTACACATATATGAGTGTCTCTGGATTTTTTCTGTTGTCAATCTGGCCTACCACAGAGTTTTAAGATATTAATGAAAAATATTAACTAACATTTGACAAAAAGCAATAAAAATTGTTATTTAAGCTATCTTCATATTGTTTCTTGATTGACATCCTTATTTGCAATATTCTTCACTTCTATCCAAGCATCATCAACTGATTTATCTTTAAGTATCTTTTCTTTTTTTTGGGGGGGGGGGGGCATCACTGCTCCGGTGGTGGGAGTAGGAGGCCCAGCCGCACTGCTGGAATTGAACCTCCGTCCCAGTGGGCCGCAGTCCCGTGCACAACCACTACGCCACCGGGGCTCAGCCCCTTTAAGTGTCTTTTCATTATAGGAGAACGATCCGATCTTATTCTTTTAGATGTAGGCCAATTAAATAGTCATTGCATTGATATTTTAGAAACAGGTGATTTCTCTTCCCTCAGCATATTATGTTTATGTTGGAATAAGCCCTTTATGCTCGGCTGCACTTACAATAATTGTTCTGACAATATTTTTAAACTCTTTGAACACTTTATTGAATTTTATAGTTCATCCATATCTTGTGGGAATTTGGGGTAACAACACAAAGCTAAAAAGAATGACAGCATACCGCTTTTCTTCTTTAAGTTATATATTTGTTTACTGAGGTAACAAACACAAGGAAATAAAAATGTAACATTTCATCAAAAGTATAATGAATTTTATGAAATGAATAAAAAGTTTTACAAGCATATTCCATCTAATTTTTATATCCATGGATGAAATTAACATTACTATGGATGCTTAGAATCCACAAAATGCACAGATGAACATTAAAACAGAGTAAGGAATAAAAATTTGTGATTTCCACTTTAACAAGAACCCTGATTACAATCTTAACAATCAATTCACCAAAGTCAGCCAAAAAATAAGTATCATTTTTGCTGAACTGGTGTGGATAGGCTGAATCCACCACTGTGCTAGATTGTGGGCTCTGGAGTATGGAATTATATGTGATAATCGGGAGAGGGTGGTATATGTGTGTGAGCACATACAGGAATGTGTATGCACTTATGGGGGGGGGCTTTATGTGTGTGCTCTTATACACATACAGCATTGTGGGGGCAAATTTGTTTGCTCCTTAAGGGAATGGGATGGATCCATCGAAAGCACTGACAGCTCAACTATGGGAACTCGTCCAACTCTCACCTTAGACAAGGATGACATTTTGCTTCCTGTTCCCAGCAAAGCTGCTGGAACACAGCAGTCTGCAAAATATCAATTACTCCCCGTTCCCGACCCTATCTCCCCCTCCTGTCTGTGAATAGTTTGGCTGATGTATTGTTCCTTTGTATATCCTCAAATAATTTTCAACTGTTCCTTTGTGTAGAAACCTGCCAGGAGGTGCAGGCTACAGGACATGGAGAGTATACAAAACTAAGCCTGCCTCAACTAAAGTTCCTGGCCCTGCAGTGTCTATATTGCAAGGTCCCCTGTGCTCCAACTATTTTTTAAATCTATTTTTAAATCTCTTATCTATAAGTATTCTCATTGCAGGTCATGCCCTCTTGAATCTGTTTGTCTTATAAGGGAGCTAGACTTGCTAATCTTACACAATATCTCTGAGGTGGGTCTAGCTTGTGTCCCATGCCAGTATCTAACAGTATACAGAATGGGGCACAGCCATGCTTCTTGCACGTGTTGAGCTGTTGCTCCAGAGGCCTGAATTTTGGTGGTGTCCATGGCAGTAAGGTGGAGTAGGGTCTTATTTTTAGTCCCACTGCACCAGAGTTCACCCTACCGCCTTATCGAACATTGTGCAAAATGAATGATTGTAGGCTCTGGATAAAATAGCAGAGGCACTATAACCAATCCCTTGGTGCCAGAAAGCACATTCAAGGAAAGAGTCATGGCATTTCTCTTGTGTTTCTTGATTGTGGGATCACATGTTGGGCAGGTTACAGCATTCAGATTTCTTTGGAGTCCTGGGACAGCCCTCCCTAAGTCATTTGCTGAGAGGCAGACTGCTGGCAGCTCCTCCATAACCAACTAGCAAATTCTGGATTGGGAGGTACTCTTTTTTTTCTCCTCGACAGGTATTTGACGTGCTTCCTTTCTCAGCCTGTCAGGTAGTTCTTGGTTCAACACTTGATGACCACCCTGCTCTGCAGACACAGTCAGCTCTTCACAGTAGCAATCACGGTGATGTTGCCCTCCCTGTGTGTGAACCTTCTGTCTACTGTAGGCTGGGGCTTTGTGGAGATCAAAAGAGAAACCCAGAGGCATCATAGTGGCCCTGGCTTACACTCTCAGAGAATCTCATCTTTGAATGGGGCCACTTTGGTAGCTCTTACAAAGTTCTCACGCTCAGGCCTGACTGCTGCCATGTTTGGAAAGAGGGTGGTCTTGCTTCTGGCATTTGGGATCCGGCCCAGTCAGGCCCAACTTGGGCAGCTTCACCCTGAAAATGCTTGTCATCTCCTGTAGGAGGAACTTGCTCACCAGTGGGTTGGCCTCTCTGTATTGCCACCACTGGGAAGCTTCAGGGAACTAGCTCCCAGATTCAGGCTCCTCCCATAGGCTTTCCATTTATTACAAGGACAACCTGCCACCACCTGGCCTCCTACCCAGCTCCCCAGTGATGCCAGTATGATCTGGTCCAGATCTTCCTGTGATACCTTGGCTAGGGGTTCAATTGGCAGCAACAACATGACTTGCCAATGTACTTCTCTGGCCCCAGCTCCCTGACTGGTGAGTCAGCCTGGGAGACCTCCTACTGCAGCAGGGAAGAGTGCAAGTCCACAGATCTGGACTAAGAAGTCACATGTTCAACAGGAATGGCCCCAGAGCCAATGGCCAGGATCTCACCAGCAAGAGATCTAGTGCAGGCAATGGACTGAAAGCGACACATATATGGTAAGGTAAAGAGCTGCAGTGCTGGGACATGCAAGGCAGTCCCTCCTCACAGGCAGATTCTGTGGCTAATGCCCTCCAGGAGCAAGGGAGATGACAAAACTGGCCATCACAAGCTATCTCTGACCCCAGGGCTCCCTGAGACACAAGCATACTGTATATATTTGAGTATCACAATCCATGTATTGTGGTTCATAACCACTTCATGCTCATAATTTTCCTTATCTCAGCAGTGTTTTAAATTCTATATCATTGGCCAACCTGATGGCACTATGAATACTTAGTGGTTACACAACTACAAGGTCAGCAGTTTGAAACCACTGCCAGCCCTAGGGGAAAATATCAGCCTTTTTGCTCCTGTAACGATTTGCAGGCTTGGAGATTCAAAGAGAAAGTTGTGTCCTGCCACCAGGTCGCTTTGAGTCAACATTGATTTGATGTTAGTGGAAATGATGTCCTAAGGGGATGATTCATAATATTCTCTAACATGAAATGACAATGATGTCTCTAATGTGAATCTCTAATTAGCCAAGTAGAAACCATAAATGTACGAGTGGATTTGGGGGTTGCACTTAATTCTAACCCCAAACTAAGAACAATTAATTCTTTTTTTTAAAAAAATCATTGTATTAGGGGCTCATAACATGGTTTTTCACAATACATAAATACATATACTGTGCCAAGCACCTTCACATGCCTGCTGTCATCACCATTCTTCACTTGAGCCCGTGATATCTGCTTCTCATACTCATTCCAATTAATTCTTATTACAGGGTTCTGCATGATGGCAACCTCATGAAGAGATGGCTGAAGATATGTAGTGAAGAAAATGGATGGTGCCTGACTATCAGAAGGAATAACATCTGGAGTCTTAAAGGCTTGTTTTCAAACTTTCAAAGCCATCTAAAGGAAGCATTAACTAAGTCCATAAGAAAGAAGCACACCAGCCTGTGTGATCCAAGTATTGTAAACAATATAATCTAAATCTAAAGGAGGGAATAGCATCAGAGCTTAAATTGTGAACATATGATTTGCAGAAGGCTATGGATGACAGTGGAAGCCCCAAATCCTTTGCAGCATTTGCACACGGTGAATCTCTATCAGTGTACCATCTCCAATCCAGCAGGATTTGAAAGGTAGAGTTGGGACCATGACAGTTGGGGGGAAGAAGCCTTCAGGAACTAGAGGAAAGTTTTATGCTTCGTCGCTGCCTCACTACACCTTGACTGTCCTGTCTCCTCTGCATGATTTCATGTAAGGGGGTGACCAATTGGCCACAAGTGGGCTTTGGGTCCCCATGCTGCTCCCCGCCTCATTCGTAATGATGCGATTCTTGTTCTTTGATACTTGATACCTGCTCCCTTCGTCCCCCCTCGATCACACTGGTTGGTGTGCTTCTTCCATGTGGGCTTTGCTGCTTCTGGGCACTCATTTCTTTTCAAGCCTTTAAGACTCCAGACACGTTATCATTTGGTAGCTGGACACCATCAATTTCCTCCACTCTGTTTGCCTCTGTAACCATTTGTCTTCAATGATCATATCAGGAGGGTGGGCATATATTGATTTTGATTTTTGTTCTTTGATGCCTGGTATCTGATTCTTTCAACACCTCATGGTAGCACAGGCTGGTGTGCTTTTTTTATGATGGACTTTGTTGCTCCTGAGCTAGATGGTTGCTTGTTTATGCTCAAGCTTTTAAGACTCAGATGCGATATCTTTTGATAGCTGGGCATAACCGGCTTTCTTCACCACTCTTGCTCATGCTCTCACATGCCCACAGTGATATGTTTTTTTTCTGTTTGATGCCTATGACCTAATCCTTTCAACACCTTGTGGCCACACTGGCTGGTGTGCTTATTCCTTGTGGGCGTGGCCACTTCTCAGCTAGTTGGCTTTTGTTTATCTTCAGGCTTTTAAGACCCCAGACCCTATATCCTTTGATAGTTGGGCACCATCAGCTTTCTTCACCACATTTGTTTATGCACCCATTTTACATAGTGATCGTATTGGGCCAGTGAGTATCATGGAATTCCAGATTCGTGGAATAAAGTGTTCTTGCATTGAGGAAGCACCTGGGTGAGGGCCCAAGGTCCAACTTGCTAACTCAGTATTTAACCTATAAATATATGTTCTTAAATTTATTCCCTCCTTATCATAATTATATTTATGTATGTTCATGCCTGTGATCATAATTGAAGGATGTGAATAGCCTTGTTAGCAGACCTAGAACTCTGTAAATTTTTATGGTAGAAACAGTTAGGCTAAAATGTACTATCTTATTTTTTGAACTCCCCTTTGACCTACTTTAAAGCTGTTCTTTTTTCTTTTCTTTCTTTTATTTTTAAGTGAAGAGGAAATACACATGCATTAAGCCCTGGTGAATCCCCTCTGACTATGACGAGCCTTGTTATCATGTAGAATGCATTGGAATGTGGATTATTGTAGATGCAGTTAGGTTAAAATTTAGCCCACTACCATTTGATCTCCTTTATGCTCCATTTAGATTTGTTCTAGTTTTTAATATTTTCTGCTTTCTTTTCTATAGTTTTTTCTATGTTTTACGTTGCTGTTTTTGTTAGTTTTATTTTTATTTTTAAATTTTGCATTGATAACTGCAAGGTCAGTTCAAGCCCACCACCTAAACAGTAAGTTGAGGCTATCTGTTCCCATGAAGGATTGACAGCTTTGAAAACTGTATAGGATGCCTATTCTTCAGAACTGATGTAATGGTTGTGGGCTTGGTTTGGGTTTAGTATTGGCTTGGGAGAATAAACCAGAATCAACTTATGAGCTATGTCTGTCACCTGTTGGGAGAAATAGGACCTGCAAGTTCTGTTCCACAGTTGTTTCACTGCCCCTAAAATGATTGTCTCATTCTTCGGCAGATTGATTTCAAGTTTTCCCAGCACCATTTGTTAAAAATAGTATCTGCTTCCTATTTGATAGCTTTGCGGCCATTATCAAAGATCACTTGTCTGTATGCTGTTGGTTTCTGGATTCTCTTCTTTCATCCATTGGTCCAAGTACCTATCATCATATCAGTACCATGCTGTTTTGACAACTGTGGCTGTATAATACGTTTTAAAGTCTGGTAATAAAATCCCACCTACTTCATTCTTCTTCTTGAGGAGTTCTTTGGCAATTCTGGATTTTTTCTCTTTCCAGATGAAGTTGGTAGTCAGCTCAGTTTCTTTGAAAAACAATTCTTGTATTTGTATCAGTATTGCATTGAACATATGTGAAGCCTCAGATAGGCTTCACATCTTTCCAATATTGAATATTCCAAACCACAAGCTTGGGATATTCTTCCTTTTGGTGTTGCCTTTTGGTTTCTTGTAATAATGTTCTTTAGTTTTCCTCATACAGATCTTGGGGCTTTTTTGGTTAAATGCATCCCCAGCTATTTCTATTTTTATAGGACCATTGTGAAGGGTACTATTTTCTTGATCTCCTTCTGTTGTCCCATCAGTTTATATAGAAATCCAACTGATCTTATTGGTTGAACTTGTCGGTCTTATATTCGGTCATTCTATCATGTACAGCAATCCTATTGGGGAGCCTCTGGAGTTCTCTCGTGTCATCTGCAAATAACGATCATCTCACTTCTCTCCCCAAACATTTTCCGGTGATATCTTTCTGTTGCCTTTCATTATTAGCTAGGACCTCCAGGACGATGTGGAATGGAAGTGGGGACCAGGAGCATCCTTGTTGGATCCCCTTTTCAACGGGAATGTTTTCACCTTTTCTCTATTTATTGTAATACTGACTGTCGGTTTATCATATATAGCCTTTATTATAGTGAGGTAACTTCTCCTTAATCCTATCTTCTTGAGTGTCTTTATTAGGAATGGATGCTAAATGTTGTCAAATACTTTTGTTTCTAATAACATGAGCATATGGTTCTTGTCTTTTTTCTTGTCAATGTGACAGATCACGTTGATGGTTTTAGGGATGCTGAACCATCCCTATCTCCCTGGTATGAATCATAATTTGTCATGATGGAATTTTAAAAATATACTTTTATATTATATTGACCAATATTTTGTGAAGAATTTTTGCATCTATTCTAATTAGAAATATTAGCTTGCAACTCTCTATTCTTGTGGGATCTTTGCCTGGTTTTCGTATCAGTGTTATACAGGCTTCATAGAATATGTTTGGTACTTTACCGTCCTTTTCTATGTTCTAGAAGAGCTTGTATAGGGTTGGCGTCAGCTCTTCCTTCAATGCTTGGTAGAATTATTCTGTGCAGTCATCTGGAAGGGGCTTTTTTTTTAAGGGGGTAACCTTATCTAGTGATTCTATTGCTATGAATCTGTTCAAGTTATTGACATCCATATGAAATAGTTTGGAGGTGGACTGTTTTCCAAGTATTTGTCCTGACCTCCAAGTTGTTGAATTTGTTGGAGTACAGTCCTTTGTAGTACGTGAATTTGTGCTTTAATTTCAATGGGGCCAGTTGTAATTTCCCCTGTTTCATCCCTCCTTTTGTTAGGTTTGCTAGTGGTTTGTTGATTCTTTTGATCCTTTCAAATAACTAACTTTTTACTGACCTCATTTTTCCCATTGTTTTGTTGTTGCCATTTTTGTACTCATCTATTTCCACCCTGATTTTTATAACTTCTTTTCTCTTGCCATTAGGAGGATTATTCTGTTGACAAAACTGGATATCAATCTACAGAAGAAGGAAACAAGACTCTTGCCTCACTCTATTCAACATAACAAATTCAAGATGGATCACAGACCTCAAGATGAAATCCAAAACTATCAGCATCATCAATGACAAAATTGGAACAAAGTTAAGCAGAGAACATGTGGGCTACCAGAAATAATGAAGGATACACACCCAGAGGAAGATGAAATAATAGACATAGTAAAGATAAAACTTGTGTAAGAGATTAGTAAGAGTGTCTAGATTGGGAAAATATATTCAGTAATGACATATACAACATGCTTATCAATAAAATCTATCAAATACTGCAAGCTTATAAGAAGAAAAAAGATGAATACCCACTCCCATTGAGGAGATGGACAAAAGACTTGAACATCGGATCCCCATAGGAGGAAACCTGAATGGCTAATAAAAATATGAGAAAAGGTTCCTGATTATGAGTCATCAGGGACATGCAAATCAAAACAACTATAAAATACCTCCTAACACTCACAAAGGTAGCCCAATTTAAAAACACAACTAGAAAGCAACAAATGTTGGAGGGGGTGTGATAAGTTAGGAGCTATCATTCACTGCTGGTAGTCTTAAAGTATGTAAAGCCACTGTGGAAAGTGATTTAGCAATACCTAAAACAGAAGGAACTTGAGTTACCATGTGACCCAACAATTTTTTTTATTTTGTTTTTTGGGGCATCACTGCCCTCTGGTGGTGGGAGTAGGAGGCCCAGCCTTGCTGCTGGATTTGAACCTCCAACCCAGTGGGCTGCAGTCCCGTGCACAACCACTATGCCATCAGAGCTCAGCCCGTGACCCAGCAATTTTACTACTATGTTGTTACCCAGAAGAAATAAGACAACCATAATCAGATATCTACTCTCCAATTCTTCTCACTGAACAGTTCATAATCACAAAAAATTAAAACAGGCTAAATGTACATCAATAGATGAATGGGTTTACAAACTTTGGTATACACACACACAATGGAATACTACACGTTCCTTAAAAGTAGTGATGAAACAATGAAACACCTCCTCTCATGGAAAGAGATGGGGGATATTATGCTGACTTAAGTTAGTCAGGCACAAAAGATCAAGTACAACATGAGTTCACTCAGGGAAGTTCAAATTGAAGAATGGGCATAAATGAAAATGCACACAACACACAATTCCCGGGCTGAGAACCAAATACTCTCTTATGAGCAAAACCACTGATGACAGATTCGTATGTCATCAAAAACAGATGCAGAAAGCACCTCTCACCCCAACCACTCACTCAAAACATATGTTTTTAAATCCCACAGAAGGGTGGTGGAAGAAAAAAAACAGCAATAGGGGTGGGGGTGGGGTAAGGCACTAACCCACCCAAGGAGAGGGTATTACTTATATCTCCAGAAGAAAGGGAGAGATTAGTAGATTTCATCCTAGTGTGGCAATCCTTGAAGCTGATGCTCCTGCTTGGAGCAGCTTGATCCCTACTGGCCTCCCTTCAGACATGGTATCTTCTCCTGGATGACAGTATGACAGAAGCCAGTCCTGATGATCCAGTTTGGGGAGAGTGGCTGTCATTACCCACCTACTTGGGGGCCAAGGGAGGAGTGCAACAGATCAGTGATGAGAGCAAAGTCATAATGTCCCCAAGGAATCCTGATTGTAGATTTTTGATAAGGGGGACAGCACTTGGCACCCCATCTGAACTGATTGGAGTTTATGGGTTGTACAAGAACCACAGTGAAAGTCTAAAGGTGTAAGGGGAGGGAGTGGAGAAGAGAAGTGGGTACGTGGCTTTCAGAAGCCTGAAAATGTGTATATGTTGTTAGGAAACCAGGACCAGGATATGGAACCCCGAAAGAAAAGGGGACTGCACTGATGGGTTGTAAAATATCCTTCTCTCCATTTAACAGAGAAATATTCATCTGCTCTGTGTCAGGATCCCTGATAGACTTGTGACAGCTTGTATGCTTTCTTCGTTTTGTATTGTTTTCTTTTTTTATCCATACAAGAGGGGCAGGATAGGCAATCCTACCGAGAAAGCAACAGGACTGACAGTTACTGGGGGCCATAGGAGGAAAGGTGGTGGGAGGAGGAGAGCGGTGATCCAACAAAGACAGGTACAGGGGAATAGTAAGGCTTCTAAAATGGACAGTGAGGAGGTATCTTTTCTGGACATATCTGATCAATAGAATTGTATCTGAGAGGAATTACTGAGAGGTGAATAGTGGGGACATGATAGTGGTGCAAGAGGAAAGAAAAGAAAAAAAGAAGAAAAATATATAGATATATATTTAAATATATAATTATGTAAATGTAGGTATATTTATTTACAGATTACTGAGCTAGTTAAGGTTTACTATGCCAACCTGACTAATAAACACGTGGGATTAATTTTTGAAGGCCAAAGACAAGTGGCTTGGTCAGCCTCACCTTTTTGGCTCTCGGGTCTCTTGTCCTCTGGACAGACCAGGGTGCAGCAGCCTTAGCCAGTTCCCTGCTTCAGCTTGCAAGGCTCACTTCCTGTGAGACATCCTCGAGCAGAAGCCACATGGACCTACCCTGATGCAGCCTTGGGGGCTGGAGCAGCCGTGTGAAGACCAGCGCCAGAGCTGAGATGTTTACATTGCCACTGGTTTCAAAGACTTTCTGTCCACTGGCCTGTGATCCTCCAACATTTGATGTCCTTTGTGTGTGTGTTTTGTGAGTTTGAGGAGAAACATTATAGATTGGTGTTGGACATAGGGGCTTAATCAGACTTATGGGTTTGGATTGGATAGGGTTGGGATGCTTTCTGAATGTACACTTATCCTTTATATAAAACTCTCTTATACATCTATGAGTTTCTGTGGATTAATTATTCTAGTTTACCCAGACTAAGACATTATGGTACCAGAAGTGGGGTCCTGGAGGAACAAATCATAAGATGGAAAGTAGATGTTTGTCTGCCCTCTCCCTCATGATAGTTTTTCTTCTTTAACTAGCCAAGGGTCAGATAAAGCCACACTCACTGTTTACTCAGTTGTTTTCTGGGAAGAATATGGGAATTAAAGTTTTATTTTGAATGTAGTCTTTGGTTATTGCTATTTAAAATGGCAAGAATGAATGTGATTAATGTTTATCTTGACCTCAGGGTTATAAATTGCTTTTTGAATTTCTCAGAAACCATGCTGCTTAAAGAAAATGGCTGAAGAAGTTCAAAATGTCTGACAGAAAGTTTAAATCTGGGTTAATGCTCTCAGAGATCTGATCCCATATTTTTATATAGTTTATATAAGGATTTAGACAAGCTAGGATTGAACTTGAGTGTTTTAAGAATTTAATTTAGTATCTGATTCTATTTTTGTTTACACCAATTTCTTCTGTTATCAATATAATGATTTACTGAAATGTGTATTGTGAAGTATGAAAACAGAAAACTTATAAGCCCATTTGCTTTCAGCCATTAAGATTTGATCTTTAGATGCATTTAGGCCACCCCTGCAAAGGAAACTTTGAAAAGATACGCCCCACCTAGTGGTTTGCCTTTTAAGAGACTATTCTGAGAGCGAGATGGACAGATCCGAAGGGAAAAAAAAAACTCTGGATTCTGGAATATTTGAACCAGTGGTTTGTGCCAGTAGCTGGAAAAAAAAGTCTGGAACCATTAAGAAAACTCCTCTCTGGGACAGGAACATTAAAGGGAGACTATGGACAGCCTAAAATGCTTTCTAGGTGACCACCTGGATCTATTTGTTGAGTTGAAATGGAAGAAATGCAGCAATGGGAGAAAGGCAGGTTGAGGTTGGCCTCTGACACCTGTGGACTTACCTTGCAGGAAAAAGAGAAGACTGCAAGTGGTTTGACTGGTCTAAAGTTTGTGACCTTCCATGAAGGGGTTAGGCTTGTTGAGTATTTGTGATAAGCCCATGCTTTAAAGGGACAGTGACCAAGGGGCACCCTTGGGAGGCTAAGTGAGGGAGCCCACACCGAGTTGATCAGAACTTGACCAGATGAAGAGCTCTTGGGGCATGTGATTTGGTGCATACTGTTGCTGACTTTATGACTGGCCTATCTTGATTTGACTTTGCTTATGGATGCAGATTTCACAAGGTTCTAAATGGAATAAAGATTCTTCATGTCGAAATATATGATTGTCTCCTCAAAGCACTGGATTGATGTAAGTGGGCAGTGTAGAAATTGGATACCAAACTTAGAGGGATAAAGGCATGAAGGCTTATAAACTTTCATAGGTGGGGGAATATAATTTTAGGATTATAGTTAAGGTGTAGGTGTTATTTACCTGCCATTGTTAAGCTAAAGAATTGTGTACAGGTGCTACGTTGGCAAGAGGTGGATTGAGATAGTTAAGGTTTTTTGTGCCAACCTGGCTGATAAACACCGGTGAATAATTGAAGGGTGGAGAGATAAATGGTTCATTGACCCTAACCTTTCTGGTTCTTGGCTCAGACCAGGGCACAGTTACATTAGCCAGTTCCCTGCTTCAGCTGGCAAGGCTCACTTTCCTGAGAAGCCACATGGACCTACTCTGATGCAGCCCTGGTGCTGGAGCAGCAGCATGGAGATGTCTGCCAGCACTGAGATGCTTACACACTCACTGATTGGGCTTTTCTCCTACAGTCAGCATCATTGCATGTAGTTTGTGAAATTGCGGAGCACTTTGTACATCGGTACCAGAACTATGGGCTAATGTTGGACTTAGGATTTTGGACAGCACTGGGTTGGGGTGTTTTCTTAATGTACACTTATCCTTTATATAAAACTCACATATGTATGATTTTCTGTGGATTTGTTTCTCTAGACTACTCAGACTAACACATTATGGAATATGATGTATGAGATATGTAAGTGCTCCCAATAAAATTATTTAAAAACAAACAAAAACATTCTGACATCTATTTTTTGGGCTATTGGCATCTGGCTCTGTCTCTTCTGTCTTTTTGTCCCCTTACACTTGAGTTATATTTACCAAGCCTGTTGATTTCAGCTGTGCTACTATTACTGTGCAATTTAGTGTTGAGTACATCAAGGAAGTATGAATATGGAAAGTTAGGGAATTCATGACCTGAAAATATCCTAAGATTTCCACATGAATGAAGGCAAGTTAATGAATCAACTACACAATTGTAGAAAAATGGTAAAACCCTAGAGGAAATCTGTTCTCAATTATTTCAAATGTGTTTTAAAATTGTGGTTTGCTTTATGGGTGAAACAGGAAATTCTAAATGACATGTTATATTCCCATTGGCAATCCCATACTTCACACCCACAAAAAGTTGACTAAAATATTGACATATGAATGTACCTTTCAAAAAGGATATACTTTGAAGAAAAAGTTGACTAAAATATTGACATATGAATGTACCTTTCAAAAAGGATATACTTTGAAGAATGTGTGTAATTTCTTATTTTAACTAGATTTTGTTTTTTAAAATAGACCATCTAAGCAGTTTTTTTATTCACAAATATCCATAAATACATACAGCAGCATCATTAGAGATTCCAATTTTCTCTTCACTTTGAATGAGAAGTATGTCATTTTGTATGTCACAGTACAGGAAGCAGAGATCTCCCAACACTGGTACCTACATTTACTGGCTAGAAATAAAAAATAGTTAAGTGAAAACGATTATCATATATATTTTCTTTCTTTTGAATGTACACAATTTAACAAGTAACCTATATGAAATTACAATAACCAGACAAACCCAGGATACCTGTCTACTTTCATTGGCAAATACAGCAAAGAGGACACTGTCTGCAGATTTGGATGCCATTAAAGAGGACATGGTGAAGGTTCATTTCTTGTATTACCCTCTTTTAAATTTCGTTTTTCTAAAGCAAGATCTAAAGGCATAATATCTATCCAGGGATCCTCAAACTACGGCCCATGTGCGGTCCACCAAGAGCCAAGGACATTTATCCGACCTGCTACGTGTTTTTGCTGCCACTGATGTTCTGCTTAGCAACTGACTTATTCCAGGTCTGCAGTGTTTTTGTTCATAGTTTTTTTTTTTTAATTTTAACTATAGTCCAGCCTTCCAATAGTCTGCAGGACAGTGAACGGGTCCCCTGTTTAAAAAGTTTGACGGAGGGGCCCTGAGGGTGTAGTGGGCTATTTGCTGGACTCTTAATGACAAAAAGTTTGAGAGGACCAAAATCTGCCATCTTCCCCTATTCATCCTCAACTGAGGATGTTCATTCGTTTTTGAATGATATGCCAGCAATTGCTGAACCAAGCCTACTATGTAGAGGGTTTGAACATCATCTGTGTCCTATAATTTCCACAGTCCATGGGTAATAAATGGAGCCAATCATAATGGTCACACATTCACTTGTTTTTTCTACTTCTTTTGAAGGAGGACCCTAGTTCCTTACCCTTTCTTGGGAGGGAGGACTCAGAAATTCGCACAAAGATAGTTGCCTCCTCTATCTCCAACCCCCAACAGGGACTTCAGGGACTGGGGTCTTCTACAACAAATCCAGAAATAATGTTAGGTGACCTCAGGCGATTTCAGCTCGTGACCCTGTGTAAAACTGAAGAAAATCTGCTTGATCCTGTGTCATCCTCGCAGTTACGTTTGAGTCCACCTTGTTAAGCGTCTTCTTTCTTTCTGCTGCGCCTCCACTCTACCAAGCATGATGTCCTTTTCCAGGGACTTGTCTCTCTTAATATCATGAATAATGTATATGAATAAAACAAAGTTCAAGAGATTGAGTCTATTTGTCTTCTAAGGAACACATAAAGTTGTTTGTCTTCTAAGACAGATTTGTTTGTTCTCTTGGCAGTTAAAGGTCTTTTCAATATTCAACATTCAAGGTCTTTTCAATATTCAACATTCAATATAAGGTGAATGAAGGTGACTAAAAATACCATGGTTTGGGTCAAGTACACCTTTATCTTCTAAGTAGCATCCTTGCTCTTCAACACTGTTTAGAGTTCGTGTGCATTAGATAATTCTAACACAATAATTCATGTGATTTCAAGACTGTGACTTCCATGAACATCCCTTGTGGATCCAAGCAAAATGAAATCCTTGACAACTTTGGACTTTTCTGTTTATCACAATGTTGTCTATAGGTCCAGTTGTGATTTCAGTTTTCTTTATATTGAGTTATGATCCATAGAGACGGTTGTGATTCTTTTTTAACTGGGGGCTCTTATAGCCATCCATACATTAATTGTATCAGGCACATTTGTACATATGCTGCCATCATTATTTCCAAAATATTTTCTTTCTACTTGAACACTTGGTATCCACTTTTTCCCCCCTCCCTGATCCTTGTGACCTTTGATAATTTATAAATTATTTTACTTTCATATTTTGCACCATCTGCAGTCTCCCTTCAACTACATTTATGTTATTTGTCCCCCCAGTGTGGTGGGAAGGCAAGGTGGGGAAGGTTGTTATGCTGATCATTGTGATTGGTTTTCCCTTTCTTCCCCTCATTCCCCTACCTTATCCCTACCACCCTCATGGTATTGATTCTCTGGTTATTGGTCCTGAGGGGATTATCTGTCCTGCATTCTGTGTGTTGAAAGCTCTTCTCTGCACCAGTGTATATGCTCTGGTCTTGCCAGATTTGTAAGATAGAACAGGAGTCATGATAGTGTGTGTTTGGCATGAGGGATTGAGGAAGAATTAAAGAACTAGATAAAGGTGTGTGTTTCATTGGTACTAAGTGCAGAAACGTCCAATGTTCTACAGATGGGTTTTGGGTCTCCATTCCAATGCCCCTCATTCGCTTCAAAATGGTTTTGGGTCTTCTAATGCCTGATTCCATTGACACTTTGTGACCACATGCGTTGGTGTGCTTCTTCCAGGTGGACTTTTTTTTGCTTCCCTGCTAGATGGTGCCCTGTTTAACTCCAAGTCTTTAAGATGCCATGTGTTATCTCTTTTGTTAGCTGGGCCCCATCAGCTTTCTTCATCACATTAGCTTATGTACCAATTTTATCTTTAGCAATCATGTTGGAAAGGTAAACATTACAGCATGCTAGGTTATTAGAACAAAGTGTTCTTGCATTGAGGGAGTACTTGAGTAGAGGCCCAATGTCCATCTGCTACCTTATTAACCTATAAAATATATGTACATAGAAATATATCCCTATCCTTATATATTTGCAAATGTACATGCCTATATTTAAACCTCTATAAATATCTTTTGCCTTAGTCTTCCCCTCTATTTCCTTTTACTCTCCTCCTGTCCCAGTATCATGTTCATTCTGCATTCGGCCCTCAGTACTTCCTCTCAGCTACATTGCACTTGATGGAACCCCACCAGGCATTCTATGGCCTTCTCACCATCAATTTTAGATCTCTTGTTGTTCCAATGTCTCTGGATTTTTTGGCGCATCCCTCCTCTGCCCCCATCTCTCCCTCTCCCCTGTCCCCCCAGAATTATCAGTCCCATTACTTTCTCCTCGGGCTTGTTTATTCTATCTTATATATACAGACATGAAAAACTGGGGAGGGGAATGGCCTAAGAATAGTCTGTCGACTGACCCTCATGTTTTCCATTTGGGTCTGATGTAGTGTCAAGTTCTGTCTACTAAGTCCAAAGTCTATTTCCAGAATTCCCCGGGGACTTCTTGATTTGCTCCCCTTGCAACTATCTTGCACTCTCTTCAGGTTATGCCCTGGTGTGTGTGGGGGCAGGGGTCACACCAGGCACAATTCTGGCCCTATGTCTCTGCTGCTGCCCCCTGTAGCACTGTGGGTAAGGGGACATAGTGTTTTGTAGGAGGGCTGATCCTAATGTCCTCTCTGTGCATTGGCTGCTCCAAGTGGGTACACTGTCCTCGAAGTTTCATGGCCAGGATGTCATTCTCTCTTTTTCTCTGTTTGTTCCCAAGTGGTCTAGGAAGACCTGGCACTCTCCCTGGGCTGTATCTTCAGTGCTGTGCTCTATACCTCATTCTTCTGGGGAGGGGGGTTGATGCAGCTAAAACAGGGACCTGCCTGGTCTCAAAGACTAATACATTAGTTCATTGCTTCATGCCAGAATGTTTAGCTGAGCTCCAATGGCGTAGTGGTTGTGTGTGGGACTGCGGCCCACTGGCTTGGCGATTCAAATCCAGCAGCAGCTCTCCAGGAGCAAGGCTGGGACTCCCACTCCCTCCAGAGTGCAGTGATGTCATCCCCCGCCCCCCCCCAAAAAAAAACCCAAAACACAGAATGTTGCCTGCCCTCGAGGCTTGGCACACTATACTGAGGTCTGATCCTCCTCTCCCTTTCCTGTGGAGATGATAAACAGTATCTTCCTCATAGTGGATTAGTGCCTTGTTTCCCCAATGCCTTTATCTTGCCCCCACTCCCCTTTTATTCTTGCCCACCCCATGCCCCTCTTTTACCCTTTATGTTGGTATGCTGTATGCATCACTAGACTTGGTCTGTCCAAGGCTGTGGTTCTTGATCTTCATCACCAAGTGTTTCAAGCTCTACTTATTTTCAACAAGCAAGATTGTGTCTTCTGCATTTATAAGATTGTTATTAAACTTTTCTCCAATATTGCCATGTTCTTAACATAGTTATTCTTGGATTTTGTTTAGCATGGAAAATTAAGTATGGAGATAGGATACTTTCCTGACACACACCTTTCCTGATTTTAAATCATGCCACATTTCCTTGTTCTATTCATATGGCTCTTGTTCCATGCATATGTCCCCCATGAGCACAAGAAGTGTTCTGGAATTCTCATTTTGCTCAATGTTAACCATAGTTTCTTAAGATCTACACAGTTGAATACCATTGTACAATCAATAAAAAAAACAAGAAAACATTTTTCTGTTATTCTCTACTTTCAATCAAGATCCAGCTGATACCAATGATATCAATCTTGCCAGGTCTTTTGAATCCAGCCTGAATTTCTGGACACTATCGGTCAATGAACTGATGCAACATTTTATTTTTTTTGAATGAACACAAATATAGAGCTCTTCCTGTCACTTGGCCAAGTAGTTGTATTGCAAAATTGTTGCTATACTCGAGTGCTTCCAGTGCTTCATCAGCTTGTTGAAATATTTCAGTGGCTATTTCTGGAGCTTTATCAGGCTTCAGTGCAGCTTAAATGTGTTTCATTGGTCCTTGAACTTGTGTTACTTCTTGAAACCGAATTTCTTTTTGGTAGAGGAATTCTATTCTTTACATCACCTTTTGATGTTTCCTTCATCATTCTATTATTTTGCTCATTCATTCAAAATCCACTGCCCTTGAGGCAATTCTAACTTCTAGGGAATCTATAAAATAGGTTAAAACTGTACCTGTGGCTTTCTAAGACTGTGGTTCTTGGGAGAAGAAAGTTTCACCTTTCTGCTACAGTGCAGATGGTGGTTTTGAACTGCTGACTTCATAAGCCACAACTCCACTAGAGCTCCTTTCTGCCCAGAGTCCTTCAATATTGCAAATACAAATTTGATTTCTCTAGTTCTTTCAGCTTGAGGTGTACTGAGTGTGCTCTTCCATTTTGGCTTTCTCATGCCAGCTGTCCACACATTTGATGCTTTACTTTGTCTTCTCAAGCTGCCTTTTGAAACTCTCCCCCCTCCCCCCCGCCTCTTTGACTTGGTTTCTTCCATTTGCTTTAGCTAATTGAGGACCAAGTACAATTGTTTCTTCTGACACGCACACTGCTCATTTGTTAAACAAGCTTGGCTTTATTCTTGTGTGATGTCTTTGATGTCATCCTAAAGCTCTTCAATTCTTGTCATTAGGTTTCAAAATGTCAAATCTCTTCTTGAGATGTTCTCAAAGTTGAGGTGATATATATATATATATATGTGTGTGTGTGTGTGTGTGTGTTTCATTTTGGCTCTTATGAACTTGTTTTAATTTTCCTTAAGTTCAACCTCAACTTTTCTATGAGCAACTGATGGTCTGTTCAGTTGACCCTAGCCTCATTTTATCTGTTAATATCAAACTTCCATCATCTTTCTCCACAGGTTTTATCACGTAGATCCCTGCATATTCCATTTGGCAAGGTTCATCAGTACAACCACTTTCATGTTTTGAAACATACTGATTCGTGTATGGTGATCGTGATGTCATTCTTAAGCTGTTAATTCTTCGGTTTTACAGAGTTACAGATGGCAGTGGGTTAACCCAAATTCAGCAAATTGTACAACTGGATGTACGTGGTTGGACTGATATAAAGGCAAGATTCTAGCATCAGAATCCATGGTCCCTTAATAGTGCTATATGTAGTACTTGTGTTCAGAAATATAAAGAGTACACTTTTAGACCAAGACAAAAGGTGAAGACAGGCCCTAGACATTTGCTATCTGGCAAAATAGCATGTGCTATCTGCTAGTAGCAGTTATAAAGTGCTACTTCTCAAGCATATGAGTAATGAGCAAGACAGTTCTTCCAACCATCAGATGCCAAGCACATTCAATGCCTTCATGTAACAAAAAAGTATTTTTCTTTCTTTCCAAAGTTAAAATTAACTACTAAGTTTGCCTTACGATACTAAAAAACCAACGAAAACCCTCAAAATACATGAAAATTGTGCCATAATCATGTGAGAAAGTTTCTCTTTTTGTTTGAACAATGAAGGAAGCAGCAGTTGTTCAGGAGAGATTACACTTTACGCTCAGGCTACCTTGGGTCCATCGATAGGACCCAGTAGATCCTAACTTCCTAACCAGGATTGTGTCTCACTATCTTACTTTAGTTTCCCTTTTTCAGTTTGTTCAGAACCCTTGGCCTATCCCTTTCTTCTCAATACACTGTTATGATTTTCCATTTCTCCTGCTGGCTTCACCAGTCACTCCATTCTTAGTCATTAGGACCAGTATACCCTTCTCTAGGTAACTTTCACACGTCTAGGATTTTATATCTAACAGGATTCTTTTTTTCTATCATCCTCATCTACATAGTGACACAATTAACAAAATGGCATTAAAAGAGTGGGGCATAGGCATTGTAAGTGAATAATGCAGACATGAAAAGGGATGAGGAAATGAGAGGGATCTACAGGAAGTTATTCAGTACAAATCAACTATTCCTTTTCTGTCGACCCCAAACAGCCAGTGACACATTAAGTACTACAACTGATTATATTGTTTGGACACCTTCAAACTAGGAGGTTCAAAATGGGCAACACATTGGTTGTACTTTCCCTGCATCATGGCTCTCTCATTAAAACCTTCCTTTGCCCCATAAGCTATCCTTGTGTACTTTGCTTGCAAATGTTAATGTATCTATGAGTCCCCTTCCTCCCAGTTGCTGTTTTTATACACCTAAGACATGCCATCTCTCAATGGAATACTTTCAGCTTTCCAAGCACCAATCTCCACAAGTACATTGCTACTGCCAGCAGAGCTTGGATGACACCGCTTTTTTCTCATAAAAGACAGTGAGTTCCCGTTGCCTACAAAATACACTTATTTCAAAATGCGTCTCCATTCTGAGTCTGATGCTTTCCTTTTTATTGTCCATCAGCCCTTCATACTCCCTCCACCTCAACCAATCATGCCTGATTATTTGTCCATGTTCACAGTTTTAAACCACCTTGCCATTTCTTTAGTCCCGAGTTCCCTTCTTCTCCACACTTGAATACCAAGGCTCAAAAACATCTCCTCTGGAAAAACTCTCATTTCTTCAGCACAGAGGCTGAGAGGGCAGTGGAACTTTCACAGCAGCATGGACAGCATAGCTGGGAAGCAAACCATTCTAAGCAATGGTGGGAAACACAGCAAACACTGAAATCCGTGTTTGTTTTGAGAGAGACTCTAGTTTTATATTATTTTATATGTGTCAACTGGCTACAACAGTCACTGTGCGATTCCCGAGAGTCAGGTTGAGAACATTGAAGCAGACTTCCTTTTTAAAAGATGCAAATTCTGCAGTGATCTCACACTATAAAAACTATGAACTATAAAAAGAAAAATGAGAGAAACCAAAAAACCTAGAACCCCAAAACCAAAAGACCAAGAGCTTAGGACTATTCTCAAAACCGTAAGCACCAAGTCGATTCTGGGCCCGTGAACATGGAGGGCAGAGGAGATCTGCCCATCTTTCTCTCCTGAAGAGGCTGGTGGTTTTACACTGCTGACCTCATGGCGAGCGGCCCAACTGGTAATATAGTATGTCACCAGGACTCCTTTTGAGGTTGTCCTAGTAGTACTCCTATTATCCCCATCCATAGTACTCCTAAATCTAACGAGTGCAACAACTGATCATACATTTGTTTTGTTTTAATGAAGAAACTCTAAATTTCAAAAATTTCATACCACTTTCTTCCTTTTTATTTTAAAATATAACCAAATAACATACTAGGTAACATTGTTTACATTCCAGTGGTGCATGTTTAATGACTATGGCATGAACAATTAAAAACCACAATAATTATCTCAGCATTCCTTACAAAGTGCCCCATTCTGTTTTGTCTAGAGGAAAGTAGTAGTAGAACACAGGGAAGAGAAATGAATGAAGAAGGAATGGCATTGTATAGGCAAAAAGAAATGTCAATTATTATACTTGGATTTTCAGGTTTTAAAATCTGATGAACAGTATAAACTGTCATGAGAAAATAGATGGCACTGTCTAGGTAAATAGCTAGTTTAGTTTAACTTTACCATTTGGCTAAAAGATTAAGAGCTTCTCAAAAATATACCAAATATTGGGCCTATAAAAGTAATTTATTTCTTTGTAAAATTTACTAAGATTTATTCCTTTTGTAAAATGTGAAGAATGGACTGATATCACAAGCAGGTTTCTACTTACAAAAACAGACAATAATAATTCCAAACAGTATATCTAACACAATTTTCCAAGATACAGTGAAGGATTTTACATAGTTCTCTTCACTAATGCAAAGTATATGTTTTACATACTCACTGGCATTGTGTCAATATTGGCTATTTAGTATTTAACACATATAATTCATAATTCACACTCAGTAAAGATCTACCAATAAGGGCAACAGCTTACTTGAGAAAGCACAGAAAATTAGCATGAGGTAGTTCAATAAAAACCCGGTATGATTTGGAAGCTGTGAGAAAAGAACAGTGTGCACAACTAATACGCAGATAGTATTTCTCAACTGTTCAGTAATCAAGAAAATTTGTATCAGAAGTGCCAGGAGAGTATTACTCTTACTAGACTCTCCTTCAGAGAGTAACTAGCTTGTAATTAATTAGGACTTTTGTTTGATGAGTTTTCTAATTGTACCCCAAACTATACATTTCTGTTTCAATGCCCCTTACCTCTTCAGATTTCTTGCTATTAAAGAAAACTCTGTATTCTCTGATTAGGAGAAGGAAAAAAAACAAAACTAAGAAAGATCAGCGGAACCACAATGCACATTAAAGGGAAAAAGAAGATAAGGGGGAAGCACCTAAGAAGGCAGAAAGATGACGTTGGATTTCTTATCGATAAGAGTTTGAACAGGGGTCCTGGGGCTTCATGCATCCACTCTACAGCTACTGTGTGACTAAGGAACAACACACACACACTACAACATCACTTCTGAAAAGATACAAAGCTTTTACACCTCAGAATGTTGTGGAGGCCTGGGCCTAGGCCACACTGAGTGGTTAAGTCTTCATACATGTGGCAGATATTCGCTGATAACATACACCACGTCTGCTGTGTGAGTCAGGAAACAGCTTCACTTGTGTGCTGCTGCTTTTGCTTAGACAATGGCATTCTCTTCATCTTTTTTAAAGAGCACAGCGGGATCAGAATGGAATAGAATAATGGAATGGCTTACAAGAAAGTTGGCTATCTTACACACATTTGAACTCTGCACTCTAAGAGAGGTTGTGCATCTTGTCACTGAGAGGCTGGAGTTTTTTTAGAAATCAGAGGGGAATGCAGTGTGCCGTCACGAACTCGGAAGTGCTGGCACCAGGAACAATCAGCAGCCAGAGGTGCGTAAAGGAGAACTGCTTACAAACGATACGGAAAGAGCTGAAACCCTCTGTATTACAATAAGAGATATCAACCACCCAATCATTTTACCAGTGGTATAAATTAGAAGTTCAGAGAACAGTAACCAGTGAGACAAAGGCAAAAAATTTAAAGTGTCCCTTTCCTAGCCTACACATTCAAAAAAAAAAAAATGGTCAAAATAATTTCTGACAGTAAGATGATGATTATATTAAGAAAGTTTGAAAAATCAAAATACTAAAAAAGTTGTTGTAAATAAGTTACTACTTGATAGAGCCTATGCTTTAATGACTTTTTAAAAAGCAGTATCTAAGGGGTTTTAAAGATTTATAAAGCTTATACACACATGCACAAGTGCACAAGCACACGAGAGGGCTTCAAAAAGTTTGTGGAAAAACTCATTTCTCTTTTAGTTCCATTTTCTCATAAATTTTTTGAAGCCCACTCACATATAATTAGCTTAAGTAATTTAATAACGACGGAAATTTGTACACAGATATTGTATTTAAAAACCAAAGACCCAACATTACAGGATAGAATTGATTAAATATTTTAGTCAACATAAGAAATAAGGGTTCATGTTCTCTGAATTCAACTGAAACCTGCTGGTTGCTAAGTGACATCTAGAACTTACAATAAATGATCAACTAAAACACGTTTTTTCTTGTTTAGCCAAAAATTCATAAATAGAGATAGGTCATCAACAATCAGATTTAAGATATGAAACCTTCTAAAAGTGTGCTCACTAGTTAAAGTGCAATAGTGAAATAATCTATCCTAGAGAAAAATAAAGTTGACTGTCAAGCTAATGTAAACCTAAGAACACATTCATCCTTGTACTCGTTTATTTGATCAAATAATGAATCCAACCCTGTTTTTCAATTCAAGAAACATAGTATCAAAATTCTAACTGGCTCTAAAAAATTAATGTACTATGTTGGCTGAATAGGAAAGGGGTCAATAAAAAATACTGACTTCAAAAGAAAATAGTAATCATGGCTTTAAACTACCAAAACAAATTATTTTTGAACACATAATTTAATGTATTTTCATGCTAAATATTGCACATTAATGTTTGCGGTCAGTATATGAATCGATGCCAAGTGAACTTTCAGACACCAAATGGTGAGCTGTACCTGCTCTCATGTTGTATGAGCCACTCATTTCCATGGGCTTGTGGTCCAGAACCTAGCCACGACTTTAGTATGCATTCCTCAGTTCACTACATGAAATCCCTCCTGTTTGTAATACAAAGTTGCCTAGGGTCATTATAAACAACATATTTCAGAGATAATGAGACTTGAATGGCATTTTAGGAGCCATTCAGTTATAAAGAAATAATTCTGCAAATATAAAATGTAAACAATTAACACACACTAGTCTGGAGCCGTGCCATTTTTCACTCAACTTCTATATTCCATGCTGCATTGAAAATCAGGTATTAAAAAAAATTGAAAGGCTCAGACTAAGTAACTACCATTTATGCCTGCTCTGTTCACTGTGAAAAACAGTCCTTAGAAAATTATATCCTATATATGGCTGTGTGCTATTTTCAGATGAACGATATATTGCTCATTTGATATACCACCTACAGAAATCTAAGTAGGTTTTGGAACCTCCTGATAGCTATTATAAATATGATTATGCTACAGCTAGAATTACATCGCCAAAAACACCATGATAACTGGTGCTCCACTGACTGGCACTCCAAATCTTAAGAAATCAGAAGGTCCAAGGGCCTGAGATCATAGAGAAGGAAAAAAATGGACTCTAAACCATTAAAGGGATGTATAGCCTGAGTAGAACTCAGTATGTACAAAAACAGGCTCATAGCTAGGAGAAGTGAACCATCTGTTTATTTGCATTGTAATGTATTATTCATGAAGTATCCTCTTGACTTTAGATGATCATAAGCTTTGAGCATGCCACAAATTTGCAGAATACACCACAGTCTTTACTTTTGTTAGGGTGGGGAGGGGGAGATAAGAATGTTGTGGCAGATGCCCAACATCTTAAAAAAAAAAAAAGCTCTATTCTGGCATATGATGATGGAAATTTTGCCAGCATTCATGTAGCAGTCTACCAATCATAAATAGGATTGGCAAGTAGCAATTATTGGAGGCTTCTTACAATGTTCATCATTTACAGTAGTTATTCCTGAATATAACTAACTGGCTACAAGTTATTTTCCCTCACTCTTCAGTGGCTATTTTATTGATAAGCACATAACCCTGAAGGATAGCATCATGAACAAAACATCTAAATTAAATCCTAATTTAAAAAACTATAAAAATCTTAAATAATTCATGATATAGGCAAGTCACCACATAATAGTTGCTTTGATAAACAAAATCTTACAAATTCGGTAAAAAAAAATAACAAAAACAGCAGCATAAGATAAACAAATATGCAAAAAATTTAAACCATGATAATTAGGTTTATATTATACAATTAAGTACAGCAAAAAATGTACAATAGTTTTGTTGCTGTTTTTAAACACTATTTAAAATTTAAGTTACAGCACTTGAAATTAAAAAAATTACTACAAAATGAATTCTACATTAAAAAAAAACTGCTAAAAAATAAGACCACTGAATTGTTTTCAAAGTAGTTCTAGCAATGACTAAACGACTCCCTGCCCTCCCATTCCACCCTCTAATCCAAGTAGTCATCGACAACAGCCCAGAGGTCCAGATGAGGCTTCTAAGCTGCTATCTGTATCAGAGGCCAGCGTTGCATCTGTTGACACTGAAGACACATCATTGACAGATGACGACGATGATGGGTGCTGAGAGCCACTGATCACTGCTGCACCTGTGCTATGAGAAATAAAACAGCGTATCAGTTGCAGACAGAGTTGCAGACTGAGCTATTTGCACTATAATTATCTCCAGCGGTAAATAATTTTTCTAACAAGGAAAGAAATAAAAAACTAATTTGTGCTCAGCCCCGGTGGCATAGTGGTTGTGCGCGGGACTGCGGCCCACTGGATTGGAGGTTCAAATCCAGCAGCAGTTCTCCAGGAGCAAGGCTGGGCCTCCTACTCCCACCACCAGGGCAGTGATGCCTCCCCCTCCGAAAACAATAACAACAACAACAACAACTAATTTGCTATTCAAGACAAGAATTTTAAGGCTAACTCGTGTTTAGAAGTCCTTTAGCAACATCATGGAATGACTTCTTGCTGTATGTGAACACTTGCAAATACATGCAAATCTATGTTTAAATTTTTTTGAAGAGAGAATCTCAAAAATACATCATTCAAGAAGTTACTATACTGTAAGAAATAATTATTTTTAAATTTCATTTATTTATTGTTAATATACACAGTAGAATGTACACAAACATAATCATTTTTAAACACAGATTTAATTCAGAGACAAAGATCTTCCTCAAGAGACCACCAAGAGATGTATATCCTGAGTAGAACTCAGTATGTACAAAATATAGGCTCATAGCTAGGAGAAGAAAATTTTGTCAGCATTCATGTAGCAGTCTACCAATTGTAAATAAGATTGGCAAGTAGCAATTATCAGAGGTTTCTTACAATGTCCATCATTTATAGTAGTCATTCCTGAATATAACTAACTGGCTACAAGTTATTTGCCCTCACTCTTCAGTGGCTATTTCATTGAGAAGCACATAACCCTGAACAAAACATCTAAATTAAATCCTAATTTAAAAAACTATAAAAATCTTAAATAATTCATTAGAAAAAAGCCTTTTTCTACAGACTTGACTATGAATTTGGACTTCTAGCTTCCCACACTGTAAGAAAACAAATGACAGTGGTTAAAGCCATCCTCTTATACTTATTTCTACTATACTAGCATTAGGTAACTAAGGCATTTGGGGTCCTGGGAGTTAAATGAAGTCAAGTATAAAAGCCATCTTAAAAGTATCTATCGGGGGGGGGGTGGTGGGGGTGGTGTGCTGAGCCCGGGTGGCGTAAGTGGTTGAGTGCGGAACTGCAGCCCGCAGGTTTGGCGGTTCAAATCCAGCGGCGGCTGGGTAGCGTCCATGACCATCAGAGGCAGTGATGCTCACAAAAAAAAAAAAAAGTATCTATCATTGTGGTGAGTTTACTATGTCATTTTTAATTTTCTCTTTATAACTGTCACAAGTATTACTGTTAAATATATAGTTAGCTTATAATAAAATAAGTTATCTCCCTTAAATCAGGTTTTTTCTTAGAGAATGAATAATTTTTTTTAATATCACTTTATTGGGGGGGGGGTTTATACAATTCCTCTCACAATCCATATATCCATCCATTGTGTCAAGCACCTTTGTACATTTGTTGTCATGATCATTCTGAAAGTATTTTCTATTTGAGCCCTTGGTATCAGCTCATTTTCCTCCTCCCTCCCTCGCAAACCCTTGATAATTTATAAATTATTATGTCTTGCACTGTATTATGCCACTTTATCCAATTTTCTGTTGTTCATCCCCCAGGGAATGTAGAGCTCATTGTGATTGGTTACCCCTTTCCACCTCACCTTCCCCTTCCCCTCCTGGTATCGCTACTCTCATTATTAGTCCTGAGTAGTTTATCTGTCTTGGATTCCATGTATTTCTAGCTCTTATCTGTACCAGTGTACATCTTGATAGTTTTTTGGGGGGTGGCGGGGGGGCATCACTGCCCTCCGGTGGTGGGAATAAGAGGCCTAGCCTTTGCTCCATGGTGGAATCGAACCTCCATCCCAGTGGGCCGCAGTCCCGTGCACAACCACTACACCCCCAGGGCTCAGCCCCATCTTGATAGTTTTAATACTACTGTCTTTGCTCAACAAATCAGGATTACCAAAAATAGATGAATGTTAGGATGTCATCACACATACAAAATACAATGAAGCTTAAGGCTTGTCGGCGCAAAATAAAGACAAGTATATTGAATTTTGAATTTTTTCTTCAAAAATGAGAACAATGATAATGATATGAGGTTTTTTTTCTTCTGTCCTTTAAGAGACTGTTAGTGTCACAGAAGTGCATTTTATTAAGTTTCTCATATATTAGTATAGTTTTTTGATATATTAATAGCTGATTACTTAAGCTGGACTTATGAAATGATAAATAACAGTAGATATAAAAAGAACTCCAGGCTTCAGGGGCACTGAAGATTGGGAGAGTATAAGTAAAGGGCAATCTTAATCAAGCTTATATTGTAACCAACCTAAAGGAGAGGGTTGACCCCGTACTACTCCATTCTTGGTTCTCTCCTCCAAATCCAAAACTTCCTTGTATATCAATTCTGAAAAACAGATGAACGACAGTCAATCTTTCAAAAATCGAGTCAATTTTTTAAGTTATAAGTTTTAAGTTATAAGGTGCTAATACAATGGCAGACCATCACTCTAAGATTCAAATGTAGCAATAGCTGCTCCTTGATCCTCAATTGTGATTTATTTTTATAGAAACATAAGAAGCTATGCTGTAAATATTATTCCTGAAGTTTAAGGATAGAAGTAGGGTTAGAAGCTTTATCTTTTAAAATCCTCCAGTACCTTGCACTACATATCACGGCTATTCTGTATTAAAAATGCTTGCTACACACATATATTATTAACTTCTAAGTCATTTATTTTTTAACATTTTATTGGAGGCTCTTACAGATATTTTTTTGGGGGGGGGGCATCACTGCCCTCTGGTGGTTGTAGGAGCTACCCAGCCTTTCTCCTGAGCTGCTGCTGGATTTGAACCGCCAAGCCTGTGAGCTGCAGTCCTGCACTCAACCACACCACCACCGGGGCTCAGCCCCTCTTACAGATATTATACAATCCATAAATCAATTCTATCAAGCAAACTTGTACATACGTTGCCATAATTTTCAAATCATTATCTACTTGAGCCCTTTGATATCAGCTGACTTTTTCCTTCTCTCCCCCACACTTGTGAACCCTTAAAATTATTTATATATATTCATCTTATACTGTCTGCTGTGTCCCTTCAGCCACATTTTTTTTTTGCCCCCCTCGGGGGACTTGGGGTTGTGGTGGTGGTGGTTATACATCCATCACTGTTATCAGTTCTCCCTTCTTTCCCTTCCCCATACACTCATGGTATCACTACTCATGCTGCTATTGCTGAGGGGTTTATTTGTCCTGGAGTCTGTGTGTCATTAGCTCTTATCTGTTCCAATGCACATATTCCAGTCTAGCCACATTTGTGAGATAGAACTTAGGTCATGGTAGTGGGGTAAAGAAGCAAAGCACTAGAGGAATGTGGTGTGCTTCGTTGGTGCTATACTACACTGTGTGACAATACATGCCTTCTGTGTGATCCTTTTGTGAGAGAATGTCCAATTGCCTATAGCTGGGCTGTGGGTCTTCACTCTGACCCCTCTCCTTCACATTGATATAACTGTTTTTGATCTTCTGATACCTGATCCCGTTGACAACTCCTCATTCCACAGGCTGGTGTGCTTCTTCCATGTGGGCATTGTTCCTTTCCTGCTAAATGGCTGCTTTTTATACTGTCACAGAGTGCTAGGTTATTTGAACAGTGTTCTTGTGTTGAGGGAAGATTTGAGTAAAGGCCCAAAGTTCATCTGCTACCTTAATATTTTAACGTGTAAATATATGTATAAAGACCAATATCCCCATAATTAATTTATATATGTACATGCCTATATTTATACCTCTATCTATGTATTTTGCCCCCTAGTTTTCTCTATTTTTAAAATTCTCCTCCTGCCTCATTATCATATTCACCCTTCATGTGGACCTCAGAGATTCCTCTTGGCTATTTTACATTTGACTAAATCCCACCAGACATTCTGCACCCTTTCCATCGGTTTTAGATCACTTGTTTTTCCCTTGCCCTTGAATTTGTTGCTTCCCCCCTCCCTTTCCCCTACCTCTTTCCTTCCCATGTCTCCCCAGAACTTTAGTCCTACTGCTGTCTCCTCGGGATTGTTTATCTTATCTTATATAGACAGACATATATACATAAAATATTTTTTAAATGTCCATAAATAGTTCCAAGTCTGTCTGCTGGCTTTTATGAATGCATTCCAAGCAGGTCTGGTGATGTGCCAAGTACTTAAGTCTTAAGTCTATTTTCGAGGTTCCTTGGGGACTTTATGACTTTGCTTCTCTTGCTGCTCTATTGTGCTCCCTCTTGATTTGGCCAGGTCTGGGTGGTGGGTGAGTTAGACCAGACACACTTCCGGTACTGTTGCCCCTGTAATGCTGTGGGCCTGTGAGGGGATGCCATGTCTTGTGTCGTGGCTGGCCCTACCATCCAATCTGTATACTGGCTGCTTCAAGTAGTAATGTTGTCCTTGTGGCTTGGTGTGACAGGTTAAGGTTCATTCTCATTCTATTTGCTCCCTTGTGGTCAGAACCAACTGGTCACTCTCCCCAGCCTTTATCTCCAGGGCTGTCTTCTGTACCACATCTTCTGGGGAAGGGGTCAACATTGCTCAGCTTAGAGCCTCTCTGTTAATGCATTGCTCCGTGCTGGAATGATGCCCTTAAGGCTTAATGCACAGGAATGAGGTCTAGTCCCTCCCTTCCCTGTGGAGATATAAGCAATACCCTCCCCATGGGTGGATTAATGCCGGGTTCCATTCTGTTTTTATAAATTTTATTTTCTCTCCATCCTTTTGAGTTGGATGCCATATGCATCCCTGGGTTGGGTTTGACCCCTGTCAGAGTGCCTGGACCGCTACCAGGGAATTATGCATTAAATAACTCTCCTTTATGCCCATTGTGCTTTTTGAGTTTACCTCAGTGGACTCATATTGTACTTATCCTTCTGTTTGGCTAAGTTCCCTTAACATAATTTCCTCTACCTCTTCCCATGAGATGATAAGACTGCCTGCATTCAACCACTGCTTTTTCAGAGATGCATAATACTCCATTGTGTGTATATGCCATAGTTTTTTAACCCATTCATCTACTGATGGACATTTGGATTGTTTCCAGTTCTTTGCAACTGTGAACTGTGCCGTGATGAACATTGGAACACAAATGTCTGGTCGTGGTCTTTTTCTCACTTCTTCTGAGTGTATGCCCAGTAGGGGGATTGTTAGGTCATATGGTAGCTCAATTTTCTTTTTGTTTTAGGTACCACGAAATCAGTTTTCATCGTGGCTGTACCTACAAGACCAAGAGCAATGGATGTGAGTTCCTGTCTCACTAAACCCCCTCTAACATTTGCTGTTTTCTAATTTTTTGAATTGAGCTCTCTTTGAAGGTGTCAAGTGTTAACCTCAGTTGTTTTAACTCGCATTTCTCTTATAGATAATGATCAGAAACATTTTCTCCTGTTTACTGGCCATTTGGATAGGCGAAAGAACTAAACAGAAATTTCACATCTCCTCAATGGGCTATTTGTTAGGTTTTAGTGATAAGTCCGTCTGTTGTGTCATTGCTAAATGTTTTCCCAGTCTGTTGGAAAGACTTTTTTGATGAAGTCTTTCAATGTACACTGGTGTTTTATCTTTAGAATATTACATTCGTCAATTTGTGCTTCCTCTAATGTTTGTTTCCTTCCCCGTTTCCGGTAGCCTATATATTCTGTGCCAAGATTCTTAGGTTCGTCCCAATACACTTGCTGATGGCCCTAATAGTCTGGGGTTTGACCTCGAGGTCTGTGATCCACCTTGGATTTATTCCAGTGCATGAAGTGAGATAAGGGTCTTACTTCATTCTTCTGCAGGTAGAAAGCCATTATTTTTAAGCACCACTTATTGGAGAGGACATCCACTTCCCATTTGATAATTTTGGGACCCTTACTGAAGATTAGTTTTCATCATGCTGATTTTGTTTCTGGATTTTTTTGTTCTTTTCCATTGGTATGAGTGTCTGTCCTGATACCAGCACCATGCTGTTTTGAGCACTGTGGTTGTATGACAGGTATTAAAGTCAAGTAAAGCAAGCCTTCCGACTTTGTCCTTTGTGGAGAGAGACAAATCCATAAGCACACCCATGCATGTTATAGTTCTATAGAAAGGGCAACTGTACATTAAGAAAACAACCCAGTCCACATCAAGATCATAAGCCCAATATTAGCCCACACGTCCAACAGCTATCTACAAAGTCCTTCAGACTCACGACACACATGCTATGATGCCAAATGCAGGATGATCACAAACTAATGGGTAGAAAGCCCTTGGATCCAGTGGTGTTGTAAGCATCTCAGCACTGGCAGGAGTCTCCACGTGGCTTCTCTAGGTCCAGGTTTCTGGCTGTATTAGGGTAGGTCTATGTGGCTTCCCCTCAGGGATGTCTCGCAGGGAGCCACCTTGTCCGTCGAGTCTCTCAGGCAGCGAGTGTTGTCAATAGAAAGTCTCCAAGGAAGTGCACCGATAGTGTCTCCACCTCCAAGAAGGAATTACCACATTTCCCAGAATTCTCAGGTTGTGTCCATACAGAGGTCTCATTGGCTATATCAAGATTGACAGGCTAGATTCCACTCCAACACTTTTTGTTTGTTTGTTTTGGGGGGGGGGCATCACTGCCCTCTGGTGGGAGTGGGAGGCCCAGCATTGCTCCTGGAGAGCTGCTGCTGGATTTGATATGCCACCGGGGCTCAGCTCCAACACTCTTAATCCTCAAATTGACACCCGGTTAGTTGACTGCCACATCCTTCTTCTAGACGAGTTCTCTGCTAATTTTAGGCTTCTTCCCATTCCATATAAAGTTGGTAGTCAGTTTTTATTCCCCCGTCATTTGTGAAGGCTATGGAGGGCGCTTTTGGTTCGATTTATGACATTTCAGTTTGTGCTTGGCTACTGTGAAGGGAATTACCTTTCCGATCTGTCTGTAATCTCATTCGACATACCTAAGATCTTGTGTCCTGCCACTCCACCATATTCCTCTATTGCTTCTAGCCCTCTAGTTGTGGAGCTTTTGGGGTTTTCAATGTAGAATCATGTCATCTGCAAGTAACAATAACAATTCACTTATTTTTTCCCCAGATAATACCCTAAATGCTTTCCCTTTGCCTTGTGTGGTTAGCCAGGACTCGAGTATAATGATTAATAAAAGCAGGGACAAGGCGCATCCTTGTCTGGTTCCCCATTGCAGTGGGATTGTTATCATCTTTTCTCCATTGCTATAATGCTGGCTGTGTTTTTCATATATAGCTTGTAGTTTATTAAGGAATTTGCCTTCCATTTCTTTCTTTGAGTGTCTCAAGCACGTATTAATGTTGGATGTTGTTGAATGCTTTTTCTGTATGATAGTATCATGTGGTCTTATTCTTTTTGTTGCTATGTTAGATAACATTGATGGGCTTGCAGATGTTGAAATATCCCCGCTCCCTGAAAGGAATCTCACCTGGTCGTGATGAATTGTTTTACACTCTATTGTATTTTGTTGACCATTATTTTGTTGAGGATTTTTTTGCACTGGTGTTTATTAGATATTAATCTATAATTTCCAATTCTTGTGAAATCCTTGCTCACTCTAGTTACCAATGTTACACTAACCTCTTGTAAGTAGAGTTTGCTCTCCTTTTATATGTTTCTATGCTCTGGAAATTTGTGAAGGATTGGTGTCAGTTCTTCCCTAAAAGTTTGGTAGATTATACTGCAAAGTCATCTGGTTGGTTTTTGTTTGTTTGTTTTTCAGTAGGTAGTCCCTTGATAATCTATTTCTTCTATTTCTATGGATCTGTTGAGATTTTGGATCTGAGATAATATAGGGAAGAACTGTTTTCCCCAATATTGGTCCCTATCTTCCAAGTTGTTGAATTCATTGCAGTACAGACCTTTGTAGTACTATGTGATTAGCTTTCCAAATTTCATTAGCATCTGCTATACGTTCCCATTTCATGCTTCATACTAGTGAAAGATGATAGCTCTTCCCTTCTTTGTTTAGGTCTGTCAATGGTCTATTGATTTTGTTGGATCCTTTCAAAGAACTCACATTTTACAGTGTTGATTTCTTTTGGATTATTTTCCCATTCGTGTATCTCTGCCCTGACTTTTATTATTTTTCTTTTAGAATTAGTATTATTCTGCTGATGCCATTCTAATTGTTGGAGATTTTATGACTGCATATCAGTCATTAGTCTCTTTTCTTTTTCATGTGTGCATTTATCACTATAAATCTGCATCAATCACTATAAATTTATCACTATAAATTTGTGACAGGTTTGCTGAGTCACAGAGGTTTTATTACATTGTATTTTCATTCTCAGTGCTTTCTAAAAACTTTTCAATTTCATCTCTAATCTGCAAGTCCATTTTGCAGAAAAGAGTAATTCATCCTTCAACTGTTTGCCCTTGTTTTATCATCCTTTTGTTGATTTCCAGCTTTATGGTGTAGGAGTCTGAGAAAGAAATCTCAATGACCTCTAACTGTTAGCACTTACTAAGGCTTGACTTGTGTCCCAGCATGTGACCTAGTTTCGAAAATGTACCATGTGAGCGGGAAAAGAATGTGACTTTTTTGGGGTCATTTGGGTGGAGAACTCTAAATATCAAGTCAAGTGTCCTAATTAAGACTGCAACCTCCTTGCTAAGTTTCTTTCCCAGTGATCTTTATTTCTCAGAGAACAATATATTGAAGTTACCTACAGTGACTGCTGAGCCTGTGAAAACTTTTATCATCTCTTGGAGAGTTTGGAGATGAATTTTTTGAGTTTCTTGTTGGGTGAATATACATTTATTTTGCTCACTGTCTCTTGTCCTAATGATCCCTTAAGCATTATGCAGTACCCCACCTAAACACTTATGGTTTACACATTTTGAGCAAACTTTTCAGAGATTAGAATTGCAACCCTTGATTTTTTTGAACTGTTATTAAAAATATATATTGGTATATTTTTCATCAGCCTTTAATTCTCAACCTATTTTTGTATGCTAGCTTTAGATGTGTTTCTTGTAGGGAAAAGATTAATGGGATATGTTTTCTAAACCAGTCTGTTAGTCTTAGACTTTTAATGAGTAAGACCACTGACAGAGTAATTATACCCATCTGTGGAATCTTTGAAGCCATTTCGTACCTTTTGTGTTGGGTATTTTCTTACCTAACTCTTTATCAGTGTGGTGTCTGTGCATAGGAGGGTTCATTCTTGCCTTCTTTTCACCATTGAGCCAATGTTATCTTGGGGGCTGTTTTCGGTGTGATTTCTGGGTGGAGTGGTTCTATGTGGTGCTCTCCAATTTGTGTTTGGTGAATGTTAGGTGGTTCAGCAAGAACTTTTTGTAGAGCTGAGTTTCTTTTAACCCATTCTTTGAATTTTTCCTTGTCTGGCAAGACTTACTGCTCTATCTTGATAGTTTCAGGGTGTAGAGGATTCTTGGGGGCATTTTTCTTTCAACTTTCAGAGGATACTCCACTCTCTCCTCTTCTTCATGGTATCTGCTGATAAGTGTGAGCACCTTTAAAGGTGACTGCTCTTATCATTTTCTCCTTTTTATCAATATTGGATAATTTAACTATTATATGCCTTGGTGAATTATTCCTGGAGTTCACTATATCCTGTGACTTGGTATCCTGTGACTTCCTGAATGGTTACCTGATGCTCATTCATTAACTTGGGGAAGTTTTCTTCCCGGAATTCCCTTGCTATTTTTGCAGTTGACTTATTCATTGTCTTTTTTCTGGTAATCCAATTATTTGAATATTTTTCTTAGCAATGGACATCAATCTAAATTATTCTTTTGCTTCTTTATATTGTTTGTCTTTTCTGTTTGCTGAAGTCTGTCTGCCTGGTTATCCTTGAGGTCGCTAATGCAGTTCTTTCTTCTACTGTTGATAAGTTCTGTTAACTTCTGTTACCTCATCCCTTAACTCTTGTATTTCCCTTTGGTGTGTGGGCTTTATCTCCTCTAACATTTCATCCTTTTTCTCTATTGCTTCCCTCCTATCGCGTTCTGAAGATTTCTGTGGTAGTTCAACATCTGCTTCTTTGATGAACGTTGTTAGGTTCAGTACTTCTCCAAACATAGCATTTTGTTTCCCCCTTTTTTTCCCTTCTTCCCCCCGACATTGTTGAGTCAGGTTGCTGTCTGAGTGTCGTTTTGGAGAGCCTCAGCACCATTTTCCTGCAGATCAAAGACCCATGAGATTTATCTTTAGGAGGTTGGTAGGAATGCTTCTGTGGACTGCCTGTAGCCAATGGCATTGGGGTTCAAGATATGGCTTTGTCTCACCGGAGTTTCACTCTTTCCCTGAACCCTTGAGATTCCCTATTTTGGAGGGCAAGTTGGATGGCCCTCATAGGGAATGTGGGCTCGATGGTTGCAGGCTGCGAAGGTAATGCAGTGTAGGCCAAGGGAGGAGTTCCAACAGTTTCGTGGCCAGTGAAGGAAGGAGACATTGGAAGGGGGTTTGAGGCCAGTAGCGATAAGCAGGCCAGGGAGCCAGGCTGGGACGGGATGAAGGTGTGGCTGTGAGTCTAGCTGGAGCCAGTAGGGAAGTCATGGAGTCAGGGCTGGTTAGAAAGTGAGCAAAAGGGCTGGGGATAGCAGCTGTGAGGAGTGTGGAGCTGGGGTGGCCTTAAGGGTGGGACCATGAGGCCTGGACAGGTTTGCAGTGGAGCCATAGACCCAAGGGCGGCCTGGTAGGGGCATCAGGAGGCCAAGGACAGACAGTGGGCGGACTCTGACAGCAGCAGCACAAGCCAGGGACCAATACTGAGTAGGGGCTCCAGGTGTGGGAGCATGAGGCCTGGGGGGGGCGAGGGACAGTATAGAGGGGTCCACCACCAGCTGGAAGCACCATATGGGCAGCGAAGAAGCCCTAGACAATGCTACTAGTCCCACAGGCGAGCAATAGGAGGAGCTTGGCGGCGGGAGCAAAAAGGAGTCTGGCCATTTTGGGGGTTCCCACAGATGGATAGCTTTAGGGTGCTGGGTACAGCAGGAGAAGTCATGCATGAATGACAGATGGTGGCCCGAGGCAATGGGCATAGCTGTGCATAGGTAGCAGGAGGGCACTGGGCACAGTAAGAAAAGCTGGCCGCAGGACTACTCTGGGACTCTACAGTGGGTATGGGTGAAGGTTGAGTGAGTCCCAATTTAGAGAAATGTTCTGAAATGTTGTGGGGTTTAACTTTCAGACTAGGATTTCCTACTGAGCGTCATTTCCAAGAAGTCCTCAACTTCTGAGTCTTAAGGCAAGATATCAAAAACAAAAACAAAAAAAAACTCTCAGTGGTACCTAATAACAAAGTCTAAGGTGGCTAGATTAGTGCTTGGTGGACTATAGATATGTCGAATATTTAAATCAGAGATGTGTATGCTTGCTTTAATCAAATGCTGCTGTTAGAAGACACTGAGTCAGTTCTGACCCATAGAAATAAGAGGCACAAGAGAACAAAAGAGTGCCTGGACCTGCAGCAGCCTCACAATTATTCCTGCCCGAGTCCATTTTATAGTCACGGTGTCAATCCACCTTGTTGAGGACGTTCCTGTTTTTGTTGTTTCTTGACTTTGGTAAGTCGATGATAATCTCCAGAGAATGGTTTCTCCTGATAACATGCCTGCAGGAGGTCAGACAATGTCTCACCATTCTTGCCTCTCAGGAGCACTCTGTACTTCTTCCAAGAAAGATTTGTCTATATTTTGGCAGCCCACAGTACTTTCAATATTCTTCCCCAGCACCATAATTAAAACACAATGATTCTACTTCAGTCTTCCTTTTGCAATATCCCATTTTCACATGCATATGAGGCAATTGAAAACACTATGACCTGGGTTAGGAACATCTTACTTCACAGTAAAGTCCTGTCTTTTCATCTCTTGACTCCTAATTTCATGAATATTGGTTATGGATCCGAGTAGGACAAAATCCCTGAGCCCTCAACATTTTCCCACTTATCATCATTACTTATTGGTCCAGTATAGAGGATTTTGGTAGTCATTACGTCAAGTTCTAATCCATGCTGAAAGCTATAATCCTTGAATTAATTTTGTTTCTGGGTTTGTTTTGTCATTTTTTCCCTTTCTTTCCTTTTAGTACTTACCAAGTCTTTATGGTTTTCCTTTTACTTAATTTATTTTTTGAAGTTACCTTATAATTTATTAATTTCCTTCTACGTTTGAAACAGTAAAATGTCTTAACTTAAAATCTACTTGATTTCCTTTCCATTTGGAAGTTCTTTATGTATACCATCCCTTTTAGTCATTTTATAATTGTCTTCAGCATAAATTGGTATCTCTGGTTCTAGCTTTCAACTTGGTGTGTTTGTTTTACTAAGTATAATTCTATAGCTGGGTTAACTTCTGGATAGCGCTATGTATTTTGACCTCATGTTGTTGTCTGCTGTTGGTGATTTGTTGTGCAAAGAACTTCTTATACTATTTAAAAATTCTTGTTTTTACATCATGTACTTTGTGCTTACCTAGAAATGCACTTATTCCAACTTTATATTTGAGATATAAATTGCTGTGCATATGATTCTTACTCAGCAATTTTTTTCCTTTCAGAATTTTATCCAATTGCATTCTTGTTTACATGGTTTCTGCTGCAAACTTAGAGCTTAGTCTTATTAGTTCCTCTTTATGGATTTCTTTTTCCCCCCAATCTATTCTGAAATTTGTTTTTAAATCAAGAACTAATTGTGGTATAGCTTGCTGATTTATTGTTGATCCATCTTGTTTAGTTGATTTAAGTCCTTGGATGCATATTTTCTTGCCTTTCATGGTCTCAGGGAAGTTTTTTCCCAATGATTTAAAAAATTTTTTTTCTTTCAATTCTGAATTCCTAGTGCATACATTATTCTTGATACTATTCTACATTCTTAGGTTCCTTCATAATCACTTGTTCTTTTTACCTTAAATATTTTTTCATCTCGCAGAATACTATTGAGAGGTTTTTCTTCAAGCTTAGCAACTTGGCTTTGCCAAATTCAATGGTACTACATAACTCTCTTCATGCATTATGTTTCTGAAATCTTAATAATAACCTTCTGAATTTCTACTTGATATTATTTAATTTTAAAGTTTTTCGCATATAATTCACATATCCAATTCAATCGTATTAAGAGTTGAACAATCATCACAATCCATTTTAGAACATTTTATTTATTCTTGTACTTATTATTAGCTATTTCTCTGAAACTCTCCTGCCATTACCCCAAGAAACCATTAACCCACTAATTGCCTCTAGAGATTTACCTACGCTGGATTTTATATAGAGAAAAGCATACCATTCCTACCCTTATAAAACCAGGAGGAATAATAATTTAAAATAATAAAAAACCTCAATTAAAAATACAGCAGAAAGGGCTGAACCCGGGTGGTGTAGTGGTTGTGCCCGGGACTGCGGCCCACTGGGTTGGAGGTTCAAATCCAGCAGCAAGGCTGGGCCTCCTACTCCCACCACCAGAGAGCAGTGATGGCCCAAAAACCAAAAAGAAAGAAAAAAAAAACCCAGCAGAAAATATTAAAAACTGAAACAAATTTAAAATAGGTCAAACTTAACTGCATCTGCAATAATCCGCTTTCCAATGCATTCTGTATGATAGCAATAGCTTCTAGTCAGAGTATATTCACTGAAGCTTAATCCATGTATATTTGTCCTTTTTTTTCAACTCAAACAACATTTAAAGGGAAATCAAGTAAAATGATACTACATTTTATCCTAACCAGACAACTCTAAGCATAAACAGATAATGATCTCCCTAAAATAAATGATAGACACATGAATGGATCTTCGCCTTGTACTAATTCTAATTTAATTATAAGGATAGTTGGTTCTAATGGATAGCCTTGCCAAATATTTGTCCTCCTGAAGAGATCATGGAAAATATGGGTAATATAGCAATGCATTGAAGAAACTAGATGTGCCTAGCTATTAGAAAGAATAGCATCTGGGTTAGTAAAGGTTTGTTTTCAAAGCAGCAGCCATCTAAAGGAGTCATCAACTAAGTCCACAAGGAGGAAGCACACCAGTTTATGTGATCCAAGGAATGTAAATAACAAAACCCAAATCTTAAGGAGGTACTAGTGTGAGCTTAAATTGTGAATACCTAGTTTGCAGAAGGTTACAGATGACAGTGGAATCTCAAAAATCCATACGCAAGGTTCTTACGTGGATTAAGTCAAGGGTGAATCCCCCCAACCATAGTTGCGGGATGGGAACAGCCTTGTTATTTGAGAACACTGCACTAACTATTCTTACATAGTGTCTAATTTTATTTTGTCCTAGCCTGCCCTCTTGAATTCTCCTAATTTTTTTGCTTTCCTTTTATTTAGTCTGTATCTTTCTTAATCTTTCCCTCAATCTATTGAAAAGCACTAAGTGCCACTCCTTTGAATTCCTTATCTCAGCTCCAAGGGCTTGGTATCTTAAGAAAGATCTTTTGACTCTATCAGTCACTTGTTTTCTTTCTTGGCGTACACTGAAATTGTCTGTTCATTTCAGCTCACTATTGATCTTTATGCATTTCATTGACAATTTAGTTTTCCTAGATTTAAAATTCTCATACTCCATGCTCCATTTATTAATCGATGTTTGTAACTGTTTTTCATTTTCAATTGTGCCCCATCAGTAAAAGAAAGTTCTGAAAGTTTTGCTCAGTGCACATCATTTAAGGATATTAAGGCTGACTCTACTTTGAAGAGGCAGCTCTGTCCTAGTTACAGTTCGAGAGCCTTCAAACTGAGAGGTTCATCATCCAGCATTATATCAGACAATGTTTTGTTGCTACTCATAAGGTTTTCAATTCTTAACCCTTTAGAACTGGACTGTCTTTTCCTTCTTTCTTCTTTGTTCTTAACCTGGTGGGTCCTCTGAAATCTGTTCACCATGGGTAACACTACTGGTATTTAAATAACTTGCAGCAATCTAGCAACCCACAACCACTTGCTATAAAAAGACATAAGGTTAATCCTTCAATAATCAACCTCGGAACCAAACCATCATGTGCTCATGTAAACTCAGTTTGAAGATGAAGAAAATGAAAACAAGTTAATGAAAATCAAAGTTTGACTTTGAGTATATCCCAACTGTGCTTAGAGATCACCTCAAGAACAGATTTGATGCACTGTTGACAATGACAAGACATTGAAAACAGCAGTAACACTAATGCCACGTGACATAAGCAGTTACCAAAATGACACAGGAACATCATACAAGAAGAAATCAAACAGCAATTTAAAAGTCAAGAAAGAAAAGCCCAAAGTGAACATCAAGGAGAAGTTGCAAGGGAAACTAAAATGGAAAAACAAACACAAAATGATGAAATAAAAGAACTGAGCAGAAAATTTCAAAGAGCAGCTTAAAAAGACAAAATAAACTTTTATAATGAAATGTGCAGACCTGGAATTATAACAATAAAAAGGAAGAACAGTCTCACCACATCTCAAGAAAGAAAGAAAGCATCAAAAGAAAATGTAGGGGCTGAGCCCTGGTGGCATAGTGGTTGTGCACGGGACTGCAGCCAACTGGGTTGGAAGTTCAAATCCAGCAGCAAGGCTGGGCCTCCTACTCCCACCATCAGAGGGCAGTGATGCCATCTCCCCCCAAAAAAGATTAAAAAAAAAAAAAGAAAATGTAGTACACACAGTCACTGCATCAAAAAAGGTACCCTGATGGGGTTCTGGATTACAATAAGACTAATTAACAATATCTGTAATACAACCTTGTTAGTTGAGAACTATAAAGGGTTTGAAACATTTGATGATGAAGATCAAAATTGCAGCATTCAGTATGAATTGAAACTCAATTTAAAAATAAAACAAAAATCTACATAACTGAGTCAATAAACAACATCCAGATAAACAGACAAAATTGAAGTAGTCAAGCTTTTATTTACTTGTACTACAATCAGATGTAATGAAAATCAAAGGTAAATGATACTGACTGGGCTTTTCCTAATTTTCTTTGTTGATCTTGTTTTTGTGCTTATTAAATCTTTATATATTTTTCTTTCTATAAGATTCCATAATTTTCTTTCAGATTATTTTGTAATTTATTATTTTGTATTCAAATTTAAAGCCCTATACATTCCACCTTGAACATCATCGTAATTTCTCGATTTCTTGAAGTTCTGTAAGTACTATTCTCATCTTTTGCTTTTTAGTTTTCCTTAGTTTACAAACTGATCCTCTGCTTCTATATTTTGTCTTGTAGGTTTATTTTACTTTTGACACTTCTATACCTGGGCTGGATTTGGAGTGATATTGTCATGTATGTTTATCTCATGTTGTTGCCTATTGCTGCTGATTGTATAAACAACTTTCTTTAGTAACTTTTTTCCCCCTCAAACTGATTTCAGGATTCTTTCTGTTTGGGTTTTGGAAGTTTGATTAGAGTCAAATGATTTGCTCAAAATTAAACAGTTACAAACATGGTCAAAATATATGAATGTCCAAGAAACTTGGCAGTAAATCAGATCTAAAACTGAGCTGACCTAAATGTTTCAGAGGATCTCTTAAAGAACTATTTTAGCACATCCTTGACTATGAAAATATTATTAATATTAAATACATTCATAAAATGACTCAGCTAGTGGTGGTGGTGTGGTGAAAAGTGGCTGTTCCCACACAAAGATGAAAGAATGTAAACAGTTACAATTTTCACATTTGGAAAACGATTTGGAAGTAACCTTGGGCATAGCAGTTTTCTTCTAGGATCACAGACATGTTCTTACAAGTGTACAAGAACAGCGCGGGGTTGTTTGTAACAAAAATAGCCTAGATGAAACTTTAAACTCTTCGAGAGAAGAAGATCGAAAATTGTGACAAATCCATGCAGAAGAATATTCTAAAGCCAACTCACTGACAGCAAAATGATTCTGATAGAAAGGGACCCGATAACAGGGAAGAACTGCTCCTGTGGGTTTCTGAAACTGAAACTCTTTACAGGAAGTGAAATCCTCATTTTCTCCCTAGTGTGGCTTTGAACTGTTGGCTGCATGATTGTAGTCAAGAAGTGCTGGATCACAAAGGAGGGAAATGGCAAACACACACATTTGTGAGGAACAATAAGAAACTTTTAGAGGATCTGCCTCTGAGGTTGGGAAATTGGGAGATATAAATATTCATAAAAATATACTTAACTTCCTTCATATGGAGAATAAATCAACATAAAAAGCTGGACGTTCTTTCAGTGAGACGACTAAGAATCAGATAAACATTACCTTTCCACTCTTCTATTGTGTGTTCCCTTTCATCTAATTGCTTGTCAGGGATCTTTGGTGGTGGCTAAAAAACACGAGACAACAACTAAATCAGTTAACTCTTATAACCACTAAACATCTATTCCTAAAATAGATTATTTGTAACATGTATCATGAGAACAAGAGAAGAATAGATTTGGAAGACTTGTTCAGTTTAAAGAAAAAAACGTTGTTTAGGCATCCTTTTTTTTTTTTTTTTTACTTCCAAAATTTGGAATGGTCATATTCTATTATATCTACAAGGAGCTTGGAGTCAAGTCATTAATGCTCTATGATACTAAAAGATAATGTAAGTCCACCCAGAGACATCTTAAGAAAGTTCTAGCTAGCAGTCTACTTCTGAAAAAAATCAGCCATTGACTATCTTATGGCTTTTCACAGCTCTACTCTAACACATATGAATCGGCATGAGTCCGAACTGGTAACTGGACTAGGGTGCTTAAATATGCTCAATAGCATAAAACCCAAACAAAACCTACTGCCACTGTGTGATTCTCAGTGTCTCTACATAGGGCTTCTGAGGCTATAAATCTTTACCAGAGAAGATACCTTCACATTTCTCCTGTGGAGTGACTGGTGGCTTTGAATTAGTGACTTTGCATTTAGTATCTCAGTACCAAATAGTGCCACCAGGGATTCCTTCTCTCATTAACTCAAGTATTCTTTATGCAACACAATCATCACTTACCTGTATTTTTATTTAAAATTAAAAGGTCTCCTCCATACCCAATTTTAACTCTAACCTTTAAGAATAAAATGCAACATATTTCTCAAACATTAAAAAAAAACAAAACGAGAGAACTTACAGCTTCTGCTTCAGAAGGGTCATACCAAACATTGATATATGGGTGCTGGAGAGCTTCATCTACGGAGATTCTTTTAGATGCATCTATTACCAGCATTTTGGATAACAAATCTCTTGCCTGACTAGCTGTAAAACAACGATGTTAATGTACACATATTTTGTTAAGGTTTTCAAATTTTAGAAACATGAAACTACATTTTTAAAATACATGATTTAAAGAGAAGAGCTTTTACTTCAAAATCAGATCAAATATGGGATTAAAATTGATAAAATTAAGAGTTAATAACTAAACCCTCCCATTATTGTTACGGAGATACAACATCTATGGATAATTACATTAAATGAATATATTTATAAAAAGTACCTTTAAGTTTGTTGTGTTCAGAATCAGCTGGGAAAAGCACATCAGGGAAGAGTTTCTCAAAGCTATAGCCAGCATATTTAGGTCTGTTTTCAACATAAGTCCTTACTGTTGGTTGAAGCTTCTTCATGAATTCAGGACATGGTGTTCCAAGTTGTTCAATGACTTTATTCCATTGATCAATATCTAATATTAAGTTGCTAAGAAGAATACTCTGTATCTAATGTTCAACACATTAATCATAACTATGTTAAAATAAAATTATTCTTAAAAAAAATCCTAGGAATGAATGTGGCAGTTCTCAGACTAACCTAATTCTTTGAATTTAGGACAATGTGGACGTGGAGGGGACAATGCCTCCACATCCACACTTTACAGTGATTATACTATAAAAACTAAAGCATTTTAGCTTCATAAATTGTAATTGGCTCAAAGAATAATTATAATTACCACATACAGAAACATTAAAAGCAAATGGTACAAGAACTGTACAAGACAAAATTTGCTTTTTCTTCCAGGTCATCAGAAAATACGAATGTACTGCCTAGAGAATGAGAAATATTTTTATAATTGGTTTTGACTGAGTTTTCTACACTAAAAGAAAATACACATCTCACTACCACTGAGTCAAAGCTGACTCAGAGGGACCCGATAGGACAGGGTGGAACTGGCCCTGTGGGCTTCAAAGGCTGTAAGTGTTCCCAGCAATGGGAAACCCTGTCTTTCTCTGAGGAGTGGCTTGTGGTTTTGAACTGCTGACCGACCCTGTGGTTATCCAGTTATGCCACCAGGGCTCCTGGTAGAAAGTGCACAGTATGAAGAAAAATGATCGCTTTAAAAAAGTGACATTTTTGGTGCAAATCTTTGTTTTGCTTATAGCGACTTTTAAAAATTTTAATTTAAAAAAAATCTGAGACTTCGCAAGAAGATGAGTGATTTACTAAGTTGTAAAGATTAAGATTCCTTGATCTCCTTCACCCCAAAATTTGACATTTTACGCCCCTGAAGAATCGGACCTAAAATTCTCTTACTATACCCTAGAGAATAGAGCTTATTCAATTCTTCTCCCAAAACAATTCTAAAGCATTACTAGTTCCTGGTTGCTAACACGTGGCAGACCACTATTAACATAACCATGAAAAGTAGTCAGAATAATAAAAGCACAAACCCAAATGAAACAACTACCACATAAAACAATTCCTGCTCAACTTCTCAGATGAAAGCTCAATGTAATGCTGGATGAGAGGTGAACGCCAAAAAAGCAAAGAGAACATAAACAAAGAAAAGGGGGAGAGGCAAAACAACAGGATGACCCAAAGCAACAATTCCAAAATTCTTATCACATCCTCAGAACTGCTTGACTTACTTCAGAGATATGATTAGAAATTCTCAACGCAAGCCATGATTGAGGCTAAATAAATTAATTTCAAGGCCAGTAATATGTAGATGATAATACTTGGGAAGTTTTTGGAATTAACAGATGAAACAATAAAGGAAGGGAAGGGGAGGAAGGTCTATGTCAAACAATAGGTGGTATTTTGGAAAAGTAATTTAACATTACTTCATTATTTATTAGGGAGAGACAAAATGCATTATACCTGACCAAGCTAAAGTGCTTTTATATTTTGACCTTTAAAAGCTACATTTTAGGCCAAAGATAAGGATACGATCTGTACCTGGGAACAAAACACCACCTTTGATCATTTCTCCCATGATGCACCCAACTGACCAAATGTCAACTGAAAACAAAATGCAATGACATTAAAATAAAGATTTTGGTTAAAAAAAAATTTTAAATTATATAAACATTAAAACAAAACAAAACCCACACACATTCTGTACAGTTTAAAATGATAAAAAGCACAAAACAATAAAAATGAGTGACAGTGAATGAGCGCTGACTACCAGCAGAGACTGTATGTCCTACTGCCAGGTGCAGCCTAAAGATATTTCAGCTTCTTCACCAAATAATTTTTTTGAACTGAAACAGTCACAAACTTTATGTCTTTTTAAATAAAACAAATGTACAAATGTGTCATATTAATTTTCCTTAAAAGACAAAAGAAAGTTCATCACCTAACTAAATTGCTGCAGCAGCATAAGGATACAGTCCCTTCCTGGAAAGAGGATTTTGTGGCAAACCATTTCTCCCATAATGCACCCCACAGACCATAAATCCACTATATGTTTGCAGCACAAAAGAAGAAAAAGCAAAGCAAAAGGTCATTTAAAATCAAAGAAGCATAATATGACTGCATTATATACGTTTGCAAAAACATTACAGAAAGAAAGTGAATTTAATTTTAGCTAATGAAATAATTTGAAACAAAATATTTTCCAAAAGGCTTGGATTCACACAAAAAAAACAAAACAGTGTGATCTTTGAAAATATGTCTAATTTTAAAGTGAGAGCTATGCACAGAAAGTATATTATTTTTAAAATCCTATGCATTTTGTACCTATAAATTTATTAACAGAATACAGAACAGAACCAAACATGAACATAGTAAATAAGGCTTAAAGTGTACAGTATTGAGTTCATAGAAATAGGTTATCTATTATTCTGAAATTCAACTGTGCATTCAACTCTTTCTTTAAGTAAAACAAAAGAGAAAAGCATGATAAGAAATAATATAGCATATTAAAATATTAACCACAGATGGATTTCTATGAAAAATCATAGTAAAAAGTTAATCTATAGCTCTTTAAAATTTCAAACTGCATTTAATAAATGTATGTAGTTGAGATATATTTATTAAAAGTTAAATTATATTCTTGACAAAAGAATAATATATTTACCTATTACCCCAAAAAGAACAAGTATAAAACGAATGAACAACTAACCCAATTAAAAGAAGTACATTTCCTAACCTACCTAAAATATCATAAACCCATAAAAAAGGAGTAAGTTTTGGTGGGAGACAATATGAAAATTCCCACAGTCTAATTAATTACCTAGTAAACTCTCTGACCCTCACCAACCTTACATGGGAGCTCTACTCAATGCTTAAAAGAGTCTGCTAAACCTAGAAATAGTCAAACTTACATATTTCCATATTTTTAAGTAAAATTAAGGACACACCCTCATGTGTATAACTTTGGGTTGCTAAATCAGTTCTGAATAGAGTTGCGGTTCAATAGAAGAGGAAAATGTTGATTTCTGTACTTTTCTGCCTCTTCACGGAAGACTCTAAAGGTGAAACTTCCCTAAACATTTATATTAAAATATACAGAATTCTCTTTGTACATTTGGCTATGATTCAACTCCCATGAAAATTTAGTATTTGTGAATTTGTTCAGAAAGAGATTTTTCTAATGAGGGACTTTTTAGGCAGAAATTGTAATATAGTATGTACTGTAATACAGTATGTTCTTCCTACACATCAGCGGAAAATTACAAATTGAGTTAAATATCCAAGACACAATGTAAGGTGTGGGGTAAGGTGTCAATTCCAGTGTAGGCTTTCTCTGAACATGATAATTCTATTTATACAATAAATTAATTCTTTAGGGGGTTTTATTGCTTCCTCCAACTGGTCACCTTAATGATCTTTCACCTTTGAAGAACGATCTTACAATAGCTATTAAAGTTTACATTAAATACTATAGCTATCCATTGACAAGGAATTATAAGTTCACCAGAATGTTAATTAACACTCACATTTTATGCTGCTAAAACAAGAAAACCATTCATCTGTGGCAAGCAAGTACCATACTCATGAGGGCTGCAAAAATTCATCCATTATTTTTTAACTACATTTTTCTATGAACTTTTTGAAGCCCCCTGTATTCAGTATTAGGATCCACAGTAACTAAAATTCTTTAGTTAATGGTACTACTGATTATGTGTGGATTTGTATTTAAATCAACATGGTGTCAAGTTTTCCAAAATATTTACAACAAAATACTTTCAAACACCTAATATGCGGTTAAGTCAGAAAGACACATTCATTTTTGCACTTCAGCATCAACATTCACATAGAAATCTGACGGATGAAAGGAAAAAATAAGAATGGTCTTTCAAATAAGTAATGAGCAATGCTTGCTGACCGTTTTCTTTGTAGCCCATGCCCAGGATGACCTCGGGGGCTCTGTAGTACCGAGTCACTACGTAAGGTGTCATCATGAAACTGGTTCCAGCCGTTCTGGCCAGTCCAAAGTCAAGAATCTTCAAGGTACAGTCTGATTTTACCACTATATTACTAGGTTTTAAGTCCTATAAAAAAAGAAAAGAAAAAAGCAACAAAAATAACTTGCTAATTTTTGGAGTTCACAATTGTTACCCAAAGTTTGAAAAACAGTTTGTGTTAACTGCTCATTTCATTCATTATAATGGTGCTCAATGTCTAGATTGGTCCTAACTGAAAAATTAGTTTTTTGAACATTTTTCAATTTATGAATGCACAGAGCTGCTGGAGGACTTAGTAATTTTGTTAACTGGAAAACATGTTTAGTTATAAATTTCAGTCAAATGAAAAGTTCCCATAAGAACTATCATGATGAAACAAAGAGTAACATTTACAGTACTCTACATATATTGATTGATCCTCCCATATAAAGGATTAAAACTGGCATTATCGGACTTTCCATCACTGATTTTGGTGCCAGGAACATGGACGTGTGCACAAAACTATTATCCCAGCAGCACAAAACTGCTATTACTAACATTCAGGCTCTACAGTAGCAAAATATTTCACAAAGTTATCATCTGCCATTAGGAATGTAATGTAAAGCTCTAGAATAGGATGTGACAAAAAATGGCCTGCCAGTCGTCAGAATATTCTTTCTTTTTTTTTTTTTTAAACTGGAACACCACCATGCTCATTCTATTAAGTATTATCTAAAGATACTTTTGCTACAACTATAGACCTGGGTAGCTGTGACAGAGACAATAACCCACAACACCTAAGATATTTACTATTTGTCCTTTCCCCCCAAAAACTATCTAACCTTGCTATAGGAAATATTAGTAAACAAACCTTTAATAATATGTGTTGGTATATATGGGTTGCATTTGACAAGGCACTCCAAGAGCAAGAGGCATAAACAGACTTTAGAAAGTATTAGTCACTGTAAAAGTAGAATTAAAAGGAAATGGGAGTCCAGAATTTAAGCCAGAGAAGTTGCCCTAATGGTACTGTGAGTTGGCTAAGCCTTGGGTTGGGAGTTCAAACCTACCAACTGTTCCCTGGAAAAAGAGGAGACTGTGTGCTCCCATCAAACACTATAGGGATCCTATGCATCGGAATCAGCTCAATGGCAGCGGACTCTGGTTTGGTAGCAGAGTGAGCAGTGCTCACCAACACTCCGAAATCTGCTCTCTCCCAATTTCCCATTTACCTTAGAATTCCTGTAACTAATTTGGCCAGTGTTCTGAGTAGAAGAGACATGTGTCACTTCCAGGCTGAAGTTTAGAAGAGACAACACATATCACAAATCCAGGCCATATATTGTGTATCCTTCTTTTCCCCTGCCACAGTGAGCAGCACCAGCAAGGTAACAGTCTCTTTCAATGTGGACCTCTCAGTCCCACTTCCAACACTGACTTGCTTTGGATCCCCCTCTATGCGAAAAAAGTTCTGACTATGCAAACAATTTCAAACTATCAGAAGTACTTAAGAAGAATGAAGTGTATCTAGTATGAACAGGACAGAATAATATGAATTGTAGCCTCAAGATTAGCCAAAGAAGTGGGGTCTGCCATTTATTCTCCTACTTACTGATTATCCTGTTCAAGGAAAAACAAAACAAGACAAAAAATCCCGGAGGAGGTTTCCAGCACGTATTGTGTGCATGAAGTGAGAAACAGTGGCACACGGGTGACGTGGCGTGGCATCGAGATGCCTGCTCACTTTCTTTGCTTTGGGATTGAATCATGTTTCCAATTCTGATCATCTCTCTCCAGGAACTTTTCTCGGACACCAAGAGACACCTTTTCTAACATGTCTCTTTCTAGGAACAGTATAATGGCCAAGCAGACACATCAACCAAAGTTGTAGTAGAAACTATATCCAATGCCTCAAGTCTTCCTTCTACTCAGTGCTTTATTCCGACAAGATGATTATGCTCAAAGCACTACCCAACAAACTTCTAACAGGTTTTTTCCATTGTCAAGTCAGTTTCTCAGCAGATGGACCTAAGAAATAAACCTATCTTCACTCTAGATAACAGACTCCTATATGTCTCTTTCAAGCTCACCTTTATGACCTTATTTGTTGGCACTGAGGAAGTATGCTAGAATGTCCTAATGCTAGTATAACTGTCTAGTTCTCCTTTTTGCAGTTTTAGGCTATCTATAGCTACCTATGTCTGATGAAAATATGCGAGCAAAGGAGTTCAATAGGTATTTCTCCAAAGAATTTAAGAAACAGCCAATAAGTGCATGAAATGATGATTAACATCAATAGTCACTGGTATAGTTCTATGCCATCAAGTAGATTCTATCTATCTCTCACCTGTATGAAAATATAACTTTTCTTTTTTGGGGGGGGGGGCATCACTGCCCTCTGCTGGTGGGAGTAGGAGGCCCAGTCTTTGCTCCTGTGGAGCCGCTGCTGGAATTGAACCTCCATCCCAGTGGGCCGCAGTCCAGCGCACAACCACTACGCCACCGGGGCTCAGCCTGAAAAGAGAACTTTTCCAGGCTCTAATCTTTTCACAATCACATCATTAGATCTTTCTCATGAGAAGCCACTGGTGGGTTCAAATCACCAATGTTTAGAGTCTCATGCTTAACCACTGAGCTATCATGTTGTTTTCATTAGTTATTAATGAAATGCAAACCACGTTACTCGTGGTGAAATAATGTGTAAACGTGTACTAAGTGGTTGCACAACTTGAAGAATGTAATCAATATTCCTGATTCCAGCATGTAGAAACTACTGGGTAAATAAAAGTAAAACAATGGTGAGATATCACTTCACACTTCATTAGGATGGGAAAGAATGAAAGGAAAGAAAGAAGGGGCAGAGGATGGGAAGAAACTAACAAGTACTGGAAAGAATGTGGGCAAAATGGAATAATTGTTCACTTTTAGTAGGAACATAGAGCTGTGCAAATAGCTTAAAGTCCCTCATAAAGTTAAACATAGGTTTACCACATTGTAGTAATTTTACTCCAAGGTACATACTTAAAAGTATTTAAAAGTAGCCAAAATGTGGAAATCCAATGGATGAATTAATATCAACCAATGTGATATACATACATTCAAATATAACTGTTGGCGAGGAGGGTGTAGTCTGCCTGGTGGGACTTGATCAAGGGCAATATAGCTGAGAGGCAGTACTGCGAGCCACGTGAAGGCTGAACATGATAGTGAGACAGAAGGAAAGTAAAAGGAAATAAACTAAAGAACTAGGAGGCAAAAGACAATTAACAAGGTATAAATACAGGCATATACATATGTAAATATATTTATAGTGGTGTAGATCTATGCACGTACATTTTTATATATACATATATAATTAGGTGAGATTATGCAAATTGGGTATGTGAAACATGAATATAGGAGATGAGTCTATTTTAGTTGCTATAAGAGCTATCTCAGAAGCAGAAACAAATGAAATTATAGGACCACCTAGGAAGAAGAGCCACCAATGAAGCATATTTTAGATCTCTTGTCTGGGTTGGTGGAGGCCAAGACCAGTCACCCAAGGCTGGGGCATGGAAACCATGGGACAGAGCAAAGGGTCAAGATGAGACTAGAGATAGAAGCAAGGAGACCACGAGACAAGAGAGGAGCAGTGCTGACACAATGAGGCTGTGAGATAGAGAAGCAGGCTGGCTGGTTCTTGGCTCACGGAGGCAGATGCCAAGGTACTATGTGACTGAGAAGCCGAGTACTAGACAGAAATTTGTCAGCTAGCTGAGATGAGATGTTGCTGTGGATCAATGACTAGATCCTCAATGATCCTAGCTTGTGGTAATTCTTAACCTTCCAAGTAAAGTCTTGTAGTTGTCTATCTGTGAGTTGTGTTTGGCCAATGCAAGAGATTATCAAATCCAGCAGAGGAGAGGGAGACGGGAGGAATAGCTGGTGTCAGCATAAGGTAAAGAAGAACCTCAACCTCAGGGCAGGAGGTCTTGGACTGGTGAAGAGTTGGATTCTTCCTTTGCCTTGTGGAGCCAGGGGAAATCATGTGGTTTATTCTACTACACACCACTGAATTTCACATTTTTAAATAGTTATTTTATGTGAGCTTCACCTTAAATAAAAGAATAGGATAGGTTTTTTGGTTTTGTTTTTACTAACCCGATGAATAATTCCAGCCGAGTGCAGGTGCTTGATTCCACATAGCATCTGATAGAGAAGGTAGGACATTCTTTCATGATCTAGTTCCATCTGAATCACTTGGCAAAGATTTGCATCCATGAGCTCCATGACTATGTAACTTCATGGGTGAGAAAAGATGACAGCTAAAGTGCAGCGACAATCTTAGAATAATGTATTACTAATAACATTTTAATTATCAGACTTACACATCTTGGAATTCATCGAGGGATTTCTGTGGCGTGAACACATTCAAAAGGCCAATTATCTGTGGTCAAAGTAGAGAGAACAACAGAAACATTTTATAGTACTTTAATTTGAAACTATAAATACATGAGTTAAAAAAAATTCTACCACCAGTTTAAAATCTTTAAAATTTTATTAAACTCATAGACTCTCCTTATTTTATATGTTATACTCTCTCTTATAAACAGAAGCTTCACATAATCCATTCCATTTGTGAAAGCACAACCACTAAGCACTAGGCTGGCTGATGCAAGCTCAAACTCTGGAGGTTTGAGTTCATACAGCGATGTCAGGTGATTACTCCTGAAACGTCACAGCCAATGCAAGCCTTGTGGAGATCTACTCAGACACCCAGGAGCTGCCACAACTGTGTTGTGTTTGTTTGAATTACACCAGCTTCTACAGGATTTTGTCAGCACATCTTAAAAACCATCCATTAACTCTTTATCCCATGCAAAAACTCTGTAAATATCAGTCTTTCCCTCTTGGTTTTTGATGCTACACAGTTTGCCAGTATTCTTCATCCCTCCTCTCTTCCACTGACTAGCCCAGAGGAATGCAGTTTTCCTCACTGTTCTACTTCCTCTTTCTCTAACCTAGAACTTTTCCTTGAGTGGTATTACCTATGTCTTTTGCTCTAAACATCTTCAAGGGACTAATCCCTAAACATGCATTAAAAGCCTTTACTTACCTTAAAAGTCTGAGATATCCATTGTCATTTCACACGACTGTCTCAAAAGCAATATAAAATTGAACTTATTATCCGACTATAACCTCTTATCTTCCCAATGTGCCCTCTCCTTTTTTTTTTTTTTTTGTGGGCATCACTACCTCTGGTGGTAATGGGAGCTACCCAGCACTGCTCCTGAGAGCCGCCGCTGGATTTGAACCATCAAGCCCGCGGGCTGCAGTTCTGCACTCAACCACCTACGCCACCGGCGCTCAGCCGAACTCTCCTTTACAAAAAAAATCAGGTTGATTTTTATTCCCTCATCATTTTCCACACTAAATTCCTCAAAAGAATTCTACTGCCGCCTGGACTTCCATCTCTTCTTCCTAGTCCCTGTTATCTGTATAGAATTTCCTATATGTGAGGAAATCTATAAGCTCATTATCTCCAAACCCAGCTACTACTTCAAAGTCTGTAACATGGTAAAACAAAGAGCTGATCATAGTATTCATCACTTCATAAATGTATAGCCAATAAGCTTGAAAATTCCCTAGCAGTACATTCAAGGCTTTCTTTCATCTCCCAAATCTGTTAACATGGTATTGCTACATTATTTCAACATTTTATTTTTTAAAATCCCATACCACCTTTAAACTATTTCTTATGCTTCTGATTTAATGCTGAACTTAAGTTATTTTCATGCGAGTACTTTTTTGGGTAGAATCTGACAACCTCTAAACTCTTGGCAGAACTAAACATTCTTTCCATGTATCCCCAAAACACTTATGCATTTATAACATCCAAACACTGTAGTGTCTTCTCATGTTTACAACAGTCTTATCCCTCACCGGGATCATTGTTTAAAAATTAGCTTGCAGTGACTCTTATAAGCCTACATCATGGCATAATCCATGACACACATCTTTTTTAAAAAGTTGACAATTATGTTTAAAGAAACATATTTCTAGACATGAGCTTCATGGGAGTAAAATCTATGCTACTCAACTAACCATAGAACTTTGCTAGACATCCATTAAAATATCTGTTCAGTGAATAAATTCTGAAAAATAATTATTCAAAAAATGATAAACTTAATTTACCACAAGCACCCCCCAAAGATCACTGCCATCAAATTAAATCTGCCCCATGGCAACCCTGTGGCTTTTCAACACTATCACTCTTTATAGTGGTAGAAAGCCTCACCTTTTCCCTGTAGAGTGGCTGGTGGCTTTGAACAACTAACCTTGTGATTAGCAGCCCAATGTATAACCCATTACACCACCGCCTCCTAAACTTAACACAGGGCAGGTAATTTTAAGATAGCATTTAACTGTTCTAAATTAAGTCAAATCTCCTAATTGAACTGTGCACTTGAAAATCCGGGACGTAGCAAAACTCATTATTTCTCATTAACATCTGAGAAATCTCAGAGTGAATAAAAGGTGTTAAATATTATAGAAGGCCTATTAAGATACATAGTAAATTAGTGGGTGCTTAAGACTGAGGGATATGGAGATGATAACTAAAAGTATTGAGGATTTTTTCTTTTAGTGAAGAAATGTCATAGAATTGATCCTGATAACTATCTGTGAATATACTAAAAATTACTGAAATGTAGTCTTTAATAGTATGTAAACTGTATCCCAAAAAGTTGCTATTAAAAAAAGATTAAACATCATCTCAACTTTCAAAATAAAAATTGTGAATCATTGAATAGCAAAGCAAGTCAGGAAGTGATTAAGGTAGTATTACTATCTTCTGTAAATCAAAAATGATAATCGAGTAAAGAAACACAGTAAGCTATAGTATATGACTCTAGTATAAACATTTATATAGGATAAGATAGGTTTTTTGGAGTATACCCACAAGTTGGCCACTAAACCAATATAGCTGTTAAAAAGGAATTCCAGGAAGTTCACCAACAAGATAAAAGTCAGAATAAAGAAGAAGAAATAATTCTAACAGTTTAGAAAAGGAACCAATTTCACAAATAAAACACAAAAAGGAAAAACAGAAAGTAGTTCGTTACTGCGGAAAAAAACAAACCAAACCCCACCTCGCTGCTATCAAGTCAACTTCAACTCAAAGTGACAGAGTAGAAGTAAGGCTTTATTTCTTACTGAAGCAGATTGCCACATTTTTCTCCTGTAGAATAACTGGGGGTGGGTGGGGGGCGGTGAGCTACTAGATATATGTTTAACATCCAAATGCTTAACACTGAGATTTCTTAAATAGATAGCACTACGCTTAATTTCCCAAAATCAGAGCAAAAATTCAAAAAGGAACATTTTTGGATAACGGGGAGGAAAACCTACAGAAGCTTGAATAATGAAGAGACTATGTGGCAAAACATGAAGTTGTTTAAAAGGCAAAACAATACAAAACCAACAGGGAATAGAGAAGAAAAAAAAATCTGTTACTGTTCTTTGCTTCTCTATATTTGCCTTTATATTCCTTATATGATGAAATATGTTCTGAGTACTCACTCCATGCCAGCGCCTTTAGTTGTCTCCGCACCCACCTTGCTACATGACCAACCATGTGAAAGAAACATACTTCCACACTCTTCATTTAGTACATGTCGTCTCACAGGCCCAAAGGCAGAAGTCAAGGATCCTCTCTCCAAATGGAAAATGAAGCCTATGCTGTCACCATGAAATCAAGTTCTCAGAACACAATGTATACAAGCAATTCTACCCAGGGGCGGTAGGCTACCTGTAAAACTTTGAGAAGTGACAAAAGTTGAAGTAAGAATGGCTGCTGAAACTTTTTCCTTTAATGCATGTGCCAGTGAACTGACATTAACTTAATCCTCCATAATGGCATTTTCTGTTTGTAGGCCTCCTTTTGTGTTTTTCCATCCTTTTGTGTTTTCCATTTCCTTTCAAATCTAACATTTCCCCCATCTTTAAGAGTTAATGCAGGTCTTCCCATCCTTCAAAATCTTCCCATGTCATTAAATGGGAACCTTTTGCCTCTGAGATCTAGCTAGCATTGCCATCGATCTACCCTCATTTGGCAATCAAAATCCATTATTTTGTGATATCTGACGTTTAACTTTAATACATTTGTTTTACCTACAAGACTCTTTATAGGTTTCTAAACCAGGAACCTAAATTTGAACATACATGATTTTTCTCTTCAGTGAATAAACTAATGAGTCAGAAACTTGTTAGTTTTCAAAGTGCAGTATCTGCAATCAGAAAGTTATGAGCTCATCAAATTCTATAAACTCCCTTGGACAAATAATACAAAATGGTCAGTCAGACGATTTTAGTTTAATGCTTAGGGCATGGGAGGTGGGAGAGAAACTGGACTTTTACTCCATTAAGAGTTAGTCTCGGAAACCCACAGGCCATTGTGAGTCCACACTGCCTCCATGGCAGTGAATGAGAGTAGGGGAATGAAGGCAGAGATTTGGACTGAGTATATGTAGAATTTGTGTCTATCTTGGGACTACATTTTCCCAGAAACCTCCCCTCTACCATACCCCAATGTTCCCTTCCCTGTGAAAACAGAAAAGCTTTGGCCTGGGGGTATTTTAAAAGTTAAAAGGGGCTATAGTGAAACCTACTTACCTGAATCCTGAGAGTTACATAGGAAAAATGGTGTTCAGAATGAAGTTTAGAACTCTGCCCCAAGACATCAAGAAGAAACTTCAATGGTTGTGGGTAAGTTTGGCAACTCTAGATCTCTGCTAAGTATTGAGAAAACAGAGGGAGGACTGCCCACAAGAATGAAGTGTAACAGAACTCCGTCTGCTTGTCTTTGATCCAACTCATTATAGAGTGGGGGGCTGAAATTCTTCTTTAAATTTTAAAAGCATGTAATAATATTTGCAAAATCCTTTAGAGACATTAGATTTCTATTTCTTCCAAGGTTGCCTAATAACTGTCAGTTTGGGTCTGTCTTATATTTGCCAAATCTTATTTTAATTCTTAGAATCTTCTGCCCTAGTCTTGCAGGTCATGTTTGAGTTTTCTGTCTCTATTTGTATATATAATTTGGATATATACAAATTAACAGGCAGGCACAAAACCTTGGTATATCTTTCTCACCTAAAGAAGACTTGGTGGCCAAAGCAGTTACAGGACTGAACCTACAAATTATGCATCCTCTTGCAACAATCATTGAGCAGCCTCCTTTCTGATGGGTGACTCACATGCAAATACAATTGATCTACTACATCTTCTACATGTTATTTCTTTAATCTGAAATTTTATTAAAATTATCTTTTAGGGAGATAGACACTTGGATCAAGAGTCCTTCTGCTGAACTGTCAAACTCCCTAGCAAATGCTGGTAATCTAATACAGTGTTAAGTCTCCCCCAAGAAACTGTTATTTGATTCTGTCTCACACTTTATAAACTTTTGCAAGACTTTACTTCATTTAATTAAGTAAACTTATGAGTTCCCCCTTAGTAATTGAACATTGGTAAAGCATGGGGGGTGGGTGAGGGGATATATTTCCTTCTCATTCTCCCGCCATTCCATAGCGTGTCATGCATTCTTTCCCCAAATAAGGACTTTTTTTTAAAACGGCACGGGACATGGGAAAAACTGCTTAAAAGTGGGGCGTCTGGTCACTTTACTCTAATAGTACTTCACTTAAAGCCAAGTTAAATCATTGATTATTGTGTGGTACACAGTTACCAAAACATCATTCTTACTTGCCTTTCAAGAAAAATACACGCTTTGTATTCAAGGAAAACACAAGCCTTTCTTTAAACTTTAAAAAAGTGGTGCCAAGAAGTTATAAAAAAAAAAATCTGCAACTACAGCGTTGCGTGTTGTAAAATGAAAATCAGAAATCTCTTAATCCAACACTCAGGTTGGGGTTGGGCATTTTTAAAGAACTTTAATCCCTAGTTATGTTAGGGTTAAATTAAAAGTCTTTAAGAAATTTTTCAGTCACCATGAGAAATAGGTGCACAACAGCAATAATTAAGCTCTACTGAGCAAGTGTCCCAACAATAGCAGCTTTGAACTTTATTTTTATTTACTATATATTTTTACTACATATATTTTATATATACTATATATTTTTATTTACTATACACTTTACTAGGACTGTTATACTATAGAGTCTGTATAGTAGTCATTGTAAATATATTCATGTGGCACAGAGATGGATAAAACATAGATACAGAAGAAGACATACACAGAATTAGACAATGGTTCACATAACTACCCACTATTACAGTCCGACAGACGTCAGATTTATTGAAGGAGCTGCCATCAAGAACAGGCACATAAATACATTAGGTCAGTTTTGGACGGGATAATAATTATCATCTCTCTATTCCACTCATAGTATTATTTTTCTCTACTGCCTCATATTTAATAGAGGAAAAAGAGTGGATTAGACCAAGGATGCAGAACATAAGCTCTGATCAATGCTAGGGGCTTTGCTGGGGAAGAGACAAGATGGCATCCAGTAGAATACCAGCACTGTGAGTTCAAAAGCCCACTGTGGCCACCCTCTTTAGTCCAGCCAACTCTTACTCTCGCTGCCATCTAGTCGATGCTGGCTCCCAGCGACTCTCTGTGGGTTCCTGAGACTGGAACTGTTCATAGGAATATAAAGTCCAGCTTAATAATTAGAGTTCTCTCTTCAGTTTCCCCTCAGGAGGAATGAAGGTAGCAGTGTCAGAAGCCACAGCCGGCACAGAGAGCCCTGCTTTCATCATATGCCTTGAATCAGTCCAAAATCGATCTTCAGCACTCTATGTGTACACTTACTTCTAGCATAAAATGAGTGGCCAGGACAAATCCTAGAGAAAACAAAGAGAAAACTGTTCTGCTAGAATGAGTGAGACAGACACGCAGACATACACATACACAAATTAGGTAGTGCAGTCTAAAAGTGTCCTCAGAGCTAGAAACTGTTGAGAAGGAAGTTTTCTTTACCCTATCATTCCAGCCTGTTAGACCAACCAACTTCTTCCTGTTTTTCTAATACAAAGTTTAAGAATTTATTAAGAAGAAAGAAACATAGAATAATCTGTGTCATCAGTATCATTCTTAGGCATTTATGGCATTGTTGGGTGCCAATCCACTTGCCACCTCCTTTCTTTTGCCTCACTCTAACTAAGAATACCCCCTAGGGCAGTGGTCGCCAAACTGCGGCTAGTGAGCCACATGCGGTTCTTTCAGTGTGAACACGCAGCTCCAAAATCGCGCTGAAAACATTTGAAGGTTGCCACTTCAGATCACGGCGATTTCATTTGTTTGGAAAAACATATTTGAGGCTCTTGAGTGATTTTACAGTTGTTAGGAGGGACAGGATTGGCTCTTTGGTCTCAAGAGTTTGCTGACCCCTGCCCAAGGGCAACCTTTGTGTATGCCGGCTACAATTTTCTGAAAGAACAGAAAGAGTCATTCCTGAAGGACCCAGACTGCTCCCAGGGTCTGTGAATGACTTACAGCCTCATATCCAGTATCTTTACCTGAAAGAGCTTGCTTCTCTTTAATACAGACTCGTTTGAGAGATTGTTTATATAGTATATAATTACCCATATACTATGTCCCATAAAAGTAGGTACTAGCTATAAAGGAAAACCTTGTCCCTGATCTCATAAAAGAATTCTTTGTAATCTCTCAAGGGCGGATGTGTTAGGGCATATGAGCAAAGGCAGAAATCTCAAGTGAACTTGTACAGAATCCATGCAGTATCTTGGGATTACATTTCCCAAAAGCTCTTGCTACTGCAGCAGAATTTCCCCTTCCCAGTGAAAAGCTGGGTTCCACCTGCAAGGCAGGCAGAAAAGAATCAGAGACCCAGTCATGCAGACTAGAGTGTGGTAACTTCTCTCTCTCCCTGGAGATTCTTAATACAATTTCTCTATGCAAAAATCCCATTCTGTACCTCTCAAAGTAAACCTTCATTTGAGGAAGGCAAGGACCTTACCCTTTAATAACAAACCATCTGTTGTACTAGTCATTCTCAGCTTATTTCCTCTTTGGTTCGAGAAAACAAACGCACCCACCAGGAAAGATATTTTAAGTGGATTTTTTAATAGCACTATTTATTCTTCTAATGTATAAAAGTGGTACATTTAAGTCTTTTAAATTTTAAAGTTCTAATGTCAAATTTTAGTACTTACAATTCCACTTTTGTGTTAAGGCTCTGGCTTCTGTCATTTTAACCTGACAAAGATCAAACTAAGCCCAGATAATGTTCTGCTGAAGCATTTGTCCCTTTTTACATGTTAAATGTCAGCAAATTACTCATACAATCAGAATTTCAGAAACTGTGTTCTCTTCTGGTATGATGATATAAAGTAGAAAAAAATTCTCTATATATCACTCTAGATGTATAACACTAAACAAAGTTTCCATCTAGAAAAACAAGTTAATGACCTTAATACTTAAAAAGTTTTTAATACTCATATATTCATGAATAAAACTTGATTTCAGCTGCACTGAAGAAAACAAATGGTCACTTACATTTTTGTGATTAACGCATTTCATAAGGACTAGTTCTCTGTAGGCACGCTTAGCATGAGTTTGATTCTGAAATGGCCGGCTTAGCTTCTTGATGGCAACATTTCTTTCAAGAATGGCATCATAAGCTGCACTGCAATTAGAAATTTTAAAAGATAACGAAATAACCAAAACAAGTCAGCAAAGATCTAAAAAATTCTGGAAATACCCATGTAGATTCCTACTGTCCCAAAGTTATTTGAAATGAAATCAAATTCCTTGTCTATGCACACTTCTTATTGATGAGACTGAAACAAAGTGCTACTACAAAATAATAGAAACACTAAATAAACAGAAAGTACATCAAAAGTGAAGCCCTGATTCTTGACATAATCTTCATTAGGCCTATATATTTCCAAAGGTCATAACACCATCCTTAACCTTTCTCCAAAGAATTTACTCTTTAAAGTATATTTCATCAAAACAGATATTTTAATATCACTGAAAAACTTACACTGTATTTCTTTAAATGTTCTTTGGATCTTCGAGGGGGAAAAAAGTCTGAAGGGAAAAGACTGAGATGTAGGGTGGATAAAATACAATTTCCCAGCAAAATTTCAGAGGCCAACCCTCAAGAATAAGCATGCGCACTGTTATGATGCGAAAAAAAATCTTTTGTACAACTTCTCAAGCCTTTTTCTAACTAACACAGATTTTAATTAATTTTTTTTTTACAATTTCTTCATAATAAGCCTTAGTCAATATTCTGTGCCTTTGGCAAATTCCTACCAATATTACTCTTTTTGTAATCTCACAAAACAGTTGCCATAACCTAATCTAAACTAACTGGCCTCTCTGTCTTGAATTGGCAACTGTCCAGCTGGTGTAGAGGATTATGTATTTGGCTACTCACTGCAAGATCAGCAGTTCAAAACCGTCAGTCACTCTGTGGCAGTAAAATGAAGCTTTCTACTTGCATGAAAAGTTTCAGGGCAGTTATAAAACTCACAAGGGCAGTTGTACTGTGTCCTGCAGAGTGACAGGGAGTCATCGTAAGAGATGCAATGGCAGTGAGCTTGGTTGGGGCTGGAAAGCAGGTTAGATGGAGCCCTGGTGTGGTAGAGCTTAGAAACTGGGCTGTTAATCAGGCCAACAGTTCAAACACACCAATCACTCTTCAAAAGAAACACAAGATGTCCCATTCCTGTAAAGGTTTATAGCCTTGGAAAGCCACAGAGGCAGTTCTCTTTTGTCCTACGCAACGGCAGTCAGTTGGTTTTAGAAGTAGACTAAGAATAAGCTATAACTGAGAAGACTGTGCAGTCATCCCCTGATCACAGAGACATATTTGTGTCCTGTTTAGACCCCTAGTAGCCATACTTTTTAACACCCTTTCCCCATCCCACCCACCAGTATAAAATAAAAACAATACCAACTAGTTGATTCTGGCTAATGGCATATAGGTTTTCCAAGGTTGTAAATCTTTAGGGAAACAGTTTCATCTCCTATATATAGTGCAGCTGGTGGGTTTCAACTGCTGATCATAGAGTCTGTGGTCTAACACTTACCTGATAGTCACCGACTAACATCTACAAACAGACAAAACTCTCCAGCAAATTTGTGTTAGTTCCTGTGGCCAATCAATGATAGCAACTGATAATGACTGCTTTGATCCTTCTTAACATGAATACATCTATAATACTTATATGCGTGTGTATATACCATAAATATAAATACTATACATCTTACTTAAAATGCTATGCTTATAAATAGGTTTTAATTCTAAAACAGAGCAAAAAACAATAGGAATCATGCAAAATGATTAAAAGTTTTGATTACCTTCAGATAAAGCGAGTTTTATTTTCAAAGTCATTCTACTTATTTTTAATCTACCAAATCAAAGAAGCATTTTAAAGTCTAACAATTTAAAAGTATCCAAGTAGATTCATTCCATTATTTTGCATCCAAAGAAATTAGATTTCTGGTTGGTTAATCCTAAATGTGAACAAATCAGGATCACTGGGTATCCAAGGCGCAATTCAACCTCAACAAGTCATTCTATTTATGGATCAGGTCACACACTCATTCTCTTCATCACTCCAAGTGTGTATGCTGATTAAGACCACCATGTATCAATTTTTGTTACATATTTGCAATTTCTTAATATTTTAAAATTGTAATGATTATATGAGTGAAATTATGGAGATACCTATTCCTGGGAACAGGGCTAGTTGAGAGCAGTATTTTTAGAAATATCTTTAGAAATCTGTGAGGTTAGGCAAAGATAAAGAAAAGCTTACAAATCTTTAAACACTATTAAATATTTTATAATGTAATTTATACATTTATAATGTATGTATAAATTATGTAATTTATAATGTAATTTTTACAACACCCTGTAAATTGCATGAGAAAATAGGCATCAGATGTGTGAAGAGTACAAGTCTAGTGAATCACAAAGCTAAAATATTAAATGACATGCTTTTCTGAATCCTTGCAATATTGCGTATATCAAATGATTTTAAGTTGAAGTTGTGGTTCTTCATGATCTTAAATTGACAATCAGACAATACAAGTTTAGAAAAATTAACAACTACAAGAATCCATAACAGGGGCTGAGCCCTGGTGGCGTTAGTGGTTGAGTGCGAGACTGCAGCCTGCGACTGCAGCCTGCGGGCTTGGCGGTTCAAATCCAGCGCTGGCTCTCAAAAGCAGGGCTGGGTGGCTCCCATGACCACCAGAGGGCAGTGATACCCACAAAAAAAACAAAAACAAAGCAAAACAAAAAAGAATCCATACAGAGGAAAAAATCAGTTCCCATGTTCTAATTTTCTACATGTGCATGCACACACACAAATATATGGTATTTCTTTGTACATGTTAAAGTATACATAAATAAATGTAGATTTAGACATTTAAACTGAATACTACATATTTCTGAGATCATATAGAACTAGTTCATGATGCAATGATGAATTCAACAAGTAGAACAGAAAACTTCAAAGGGCAATTGGAGAGCACTAAAATATTTTAAGAAAATGTGCAAAGATGCAGATGTAGAAAACCAAAAGGAAAGAACATATTCAACATACATGAAACTCAAAGTCCTCAAGAAAAAATTCAAACTTTGAGTTGCACTATTAAAAGATTCTATGCGCAAAATATTGAACAATGCAGGAAACATCAAAAGAAGACGGGAAGAACACACAAGCATCATTGTACCAAAAAGAACTCATCAACATTCTACCACTTCAAGAGGTAGTATATGGTCAAGACCAATGGTACTAAAAGGAGAAATTCAAGCTCTGCTGAAGACATTAGCTAAGGAAAGACTTTAGTAGCTAACCAATTTAAATATGTCTAGAAGCTGATGAAGCACTGGGCCCTTTCACAGCTAATTGGCCAATAGACTAGAAAAGACCCTTATTTGTGCCTGTTCCAGTTTGACTTCAGTGTATTCCATCTGGAGACACTTATGGGTACAGTTGTCTCTTGTGTTGTTGAGAAAATTTATTTGCTATGAAAAATAATTATTAATGCATCTTGATTCAATCAATTTCAGTCTGAGGGCTGATGGAATGCTTTAATTTCGTCATCACTAGCTTTCATGGTTGGTACATCAATTTGAAAACGTTTTACCAATTGGATTTCTTTGAATGCAGATATATCTAATTCCATCACAGCACTGGCCTTCAAGACAGATCTTGAAATGTCTTCTTTAACAATGAATCCCTCTTATTTGTGTCATTCCTCACAAAGTAAACAATATGACTTTCTCATTCAAAATGGCCAATACCAGTCCATTTCAATGTCAATCTCTACGTGTTTCATTTTATTTCTGACGACTTCTAGTTCTCCTAGACTTATACTTAGTACATTCCAATTTTCAATTATTAATTAATGCCTTGTAGCTGGTTTGTTTCTTGTTTTACTTATATCCATTAGTAAATGAAGATCTCACTCCCAGCAGGATTTACTTCATTCAAATCACCACAGTCAACTCTACTTTGAGAAAGCAGCATCTTCTCAGTTACATTTTGAGTGCTTTCACAACCAACAGGCCTATTCTCTGGCACTATCTCTGACAATGTCCAGTTTCCATTCTTTAGCATCTGACAGTGTTTTGATGTTCTGTATATGGATTCCTTTAAGTACAAATATCCTCTGGCAAACCTATTTGTGAGCATACTCCCCTATTCTTTTGCCTCTCCGTTCAAGATACATGTTCATCCCTGCATCTACTTGTGAAACATTATTATTACAAGATTATGTATATGAAGTATTTATCTGTTGCCTCTAACTCTTGCAATTCTCCTTGTCTTCCCCTGCCTTCATCATGTCAACCTTATTCCATACTGCCTTCTTCACACAAGTTAGCATGGTCTACCCTTTAGCTAGTTAACTTATGCTCCTTTCTGGCCTCACTCCTGGTAATCAAAGAGTATTTCTTTTAGTGTCAAAAGCTTTCCTTGTTTTTACAATAGTAATCTCATATAACAGTCATCCTTTGTGATTGACTAATTTCACTCGGCATGTCCTCCATATTCATCCATGTTACAAAGTGTTTCAAAGATTCATTCCTAATCTTTAACATTACATAGTATTCCATTGTGTTTGTTTACTGATTCATTAATTTAAGGATGGTGACATAGTATTCCATTGTGTTTGTTTACTGATTCATTAATTTAAGGATGGTGTGGCAGTCACCTAATCTGGTGCCAATTTAAAGATTAAGAGTGTGGAAGTAGAGTCTAGGCTGTCAATCTGGAGATAGCCAATGAGCCCTCTGTGTGGGCATGGCCTTCTCCTGAGAAGTCAGGGAAATCTGATACTTCCTCCTTTGGGGTAGGAGACACTATCTCTGCCAGTTCACTCCCTTGGAGATTTTCTACCGACAAGGCTGATTGTGGAGATCCCTGCCAGCCCTAAGATGCTTACACTGAATTTGGCTTCATTGCAGGTGTTTTGTGAGTTTAAGGAGGACTTTGTAGATTGGTGTCCAACTTACAGGCTAATATCGGGGTTATGACCTTGAACTGGACTGGGTTGGGATGTTTTCTCAATATTTAGCTGCTCTTGTACATAAACCTCTTACATACATGTGTGTGTTTATGAATTTGCTTCTCTAGTCAACACAGACTAACACGGATGGTTACATTTTTCCATCTGTTTGCTATTGTGATTACTGAATAGTCCTGCAATGAACACAGGTATGCGTCTATCTATTCTTCCCTTTCTGAAGCCCCTTCATAGTAACTGACTGTGCTAGTCTGGGTGGACTAGAGAAACAAATGCATTGAGATACTCATGTGTGTATAAGAAAGGGGTTTATATACAAGAGCAATTCAACATTGAGAAAACACTCCAGCCCAGTCCAGATCAAGACCATAAGTCCGAAATTAGCCCCTATGTCCAATATCAGTGTATAAAGTCCTCTTTAGACTCACAAAACACATGCAATGACGCTGAATGCAGGACAATCACAGGCTAGTTAGTAGAAAGTCTTTGAATCTAGTGGCATTGCAAATATCTCAGGGTTGGCAGGGGTCTCTGCATGGCTTCTCTAGCATCCAGGGCTGCATCAGGGTGGATCTATATGTCTTGTCAGCTGCTATGTCTCTCAGGATGTGAACAGAGAGTCTCCCAGCTCCAAAGAGGAAATACTGCATTACCAGAATCCTTAGGGGAAGGCTATGCCCACAAAGAAGCCTCACTGGCTATGATCCAATTGACAGAGTAGACTACACATTTACTTTTAATCTTCAAATTGACAAATATTATATATATATATATCAACCACACTTATTTTCACACTTAGTGCAAAATAAGATTTCTAAAATTTCAGAGGTACATTATAATGTGACACTGATGCTTTAGGAAAGGATGTACAAATGCAATTAAGTATGCTACTTACTCTTACCTGAAACAGGTATTTGTCTTTACATGATTCTTGAACAAATATCAATCATTGTGTATAAAGATGACAATGTTGATTTATAAATATATGATTTTATAATAAAAGATAATTAGTAGCTGAACAAAATAGCTCATCATGTTATGATTTTAATTTATTTAATATTTTGGTACAAGTTCAATGGTACCACATATCTATAAGGTGAAAAGAAAAAAGTGGTAGTTATAAATACATAATTTTTTTTTCGGTGGTATCACTGCCCTGGTGGGAGTAGGAAGCCCAGCTCTCTCCTGGAGAGGTGCTACTGGATTTGAACTGTCAACACTGTGGGCTGCAGTCCCGCACAAAACCACTAGGCCACCAGGGTTCAGCCAATACTTAACTTTTTTTTTTTGGGGGGGGGGGCATCACTGCCCTCAGGTGGTGGGAGTAGGAGGCCCAGCCTTGGATCTGTGGAGCTGGAATCGAACCTCCATCCCAGTGGGCTGCAGCCCCGCGCACAACCACTACGCCACCGGGGCTCAGGCCCAATACTTAACTTTTTTAAAGTTAAAACTTACCATACAATTCCTTGAGCTCCAGATCCTATAGGTTTTAAATTCTGATATCGTTTCAGAACTGTAAATGTAGAATCTCCAATCTCTACACTATAAAAATTGCTGTCCCGTTTGCTTCTGCTCATGATGGCACTTTTGATGGCTTCATCCAAAATTTCACGTAGGGGCTGCAAATTGGACCAAAATATGATGCAATATAAGGAAACTTTTAAAAATCACATTATTTAAGGCTCTGAAAGTTAAAGTATTTCTATGAAAGCATAAAAATTTTTATTAAACAAAATATTCACAAGCTGTGAAGTGACTGTTTTTTTAACATATCCTCCCATCTTGGTCTATATACTTCTGACGTCAAGTTTCCACCTCTCTAACCCCTTCCCAAAGAATTCTACCATGTTCTACACCGTTTAGTTTACATCACATCCACAGGGCACTTTTGGCAACACCAAAGGACTCAAAATCAGTTCCTTTTAGATGTTCTCAAGTTGTAAGAACAAAAAGAAGTCCCTCAAAACAGTTCACATAGCCTCTGTGCTGACCTTTGTACCTTGAACAGAACAAGACAAGCGGATCCCTGTGGATACCATTGTTTTGATTGGAACTAGCTTTCCAGATGATGCTGGTAGTTTCGAACTGCTGAGCTTGTTGTTAGCAGTCCAAGAAGTATCCCATTATGCCCTCAGAGCTCTTAATATATGACATCAATGCACTATCAGACATAATGAAAAATACACACATAGAAAATAAATAACAGACATTCTAAAATGAGATAATTATATGCATCAAAAGATTTTAGCAGGAGTAAAATAAGAATTCACTTCCTGGGGAAATTTTTTCTACAACAAAGATAAAGGACTAATCTTTCAAATCTACAGAAAACTGATACCTCAACATGAAAAATGTAAATAAACTAAAAGTGGGCAGAAGACATGACCAGTTCATCAAAGATAATATCTCAGCAGTCAAAATTCATATGATGAAATGTTGACAATCACTGACCATCAGACAGATGCATGTATGATAATCTCACATTGATATTGATAGCAAAGTTCAAACAAATAGAAAATAAGTTATGGAGAGAATGTAGAACCTACACACACTGCAGATGGGACTGTAAAACCACTGTGAGGTATGATGTTTCCTCAAACACCTGGGCATAGAAATGCCATGGGACCTAGTAATCCTTGTACTTGTTAACATACTCCAAAGAAGTAAGTGTTGTAACACAAATAGATATATGTACACCCATGTTTAGAGCAGCACTATTCAAAATAGCAAGAAGATGGAAATAATGTCAAAGGAAAGGCTGGAAGTAGAGAATACCAGAAAGATGGTGAGCTCTGCTTCATGGACATTCGACTATATGGCATTCGACATTCGACTATATGGGTTATAATCAACAATGCATAACATCTGGAAAAAATGGGAATTCTAGGACATTTCATTATACTCCTATAGGATCTGCAGAGGGACACTAAGAGGCAATCTTTCAAGCAAAACAAGGGGATGTTACATAATTTAAAATAAGCTAAGGTAGGCATAGCATTGCAAACTTTTACCATACTTATTCATTCAGATAATCCCAGGAGTTGGGCTGCATTAAGAAAAACATGGCAGAATAGTGTCTGCCAGTGTTAAAGGCTTGTTTTCAAACAATTAGCCATCTAAGTGAGGAATCAATTAAATCCACTGGAAGCAGCACAAAGGCTTATGTAAATAATATAATCCAAATCTAAAGGAGGGGTGGCACCAGGGCTTAAATTGTGAACACCTACTTTGCAGAAGGATATGGATAACAGTGGAAGCCCAAAATCTGCTTGCAGGGTCTACACATTGATTAAATCCCAGGAAAGTTCCTCTGGTGTTGAGGGGTGTGAATAGCCCTGTTATCAGACAAAGAGCACTGTAAACTTGATTATGGACGATACAGTTAGGCCCAAAAGTTACATTTTAACATGTGATCTCCCTTTTGATTTAATGTAAATTTTTTAGGTTTTTTGCGTTGTTGTTGTTGTTTTTTAAAGTCAAGGGGAAGTACACTTGGCAGAATGCATTAGAAAGTGGATTGCTGCAAATGCATTAAGTTTAAATTTTACAGTCGTATCATTTGATCTCCCTAACAATCCATTTAAATTTGTTCTAGTTTTTAATATTTTCTGCTTTCTTTTCAACTGAGGTTTTTACTTTTGTTACTCTTGCTAGGATATTTTGTTTGTTTGCTTGCATGGTTTTTTAAATGTTTTTTTTTTAATTGTTGTTTATGAAATCTAGAACAGGTAAATCTATAGAAGCAGTACCTGAACTAATGGTTCCTTGGTATGGCAGGGGAGACTGGTGAGAAGCAGGAAGCTAATAAAAGCAAGGACAAGAATGAAGAAAATGTTCTAAAACTGATTGAGATGATAATTGTACAACTCCTTCATGTGACTAAAGAACTAAATTATATGTATTACATGTCAAAAAAACTGTTGGGGGGAAAAGAGAAAAACAGGATTTACATGAGCAAAGCACTGGTTACTATATAATACATAAATTGCACAAACTTGCTTGCTGAAAGCAAAGAGGCCTAGGAGCACTTAATGGTGAAAGTCAGTCAATACATTCTTAAGTATTGAACTGCAACTCAATATAAAGAAAACCAAAATTCTCACAGCAAGATCAAACGACAACATCATGATAACTGGAGATAAAACTGAACTTGTCAAGAATTTCTTTTTAACATGGATCCAGAGCCAATATCCATGGAAGCAGCTATCAAGGAATGAAATGAAAATTTCAAAAGGAAACTTGAGAAGTCAAAGTATTATAACAAAATGTGCAAATACTGAGTTAAAAAAAACACCACAAAGGGAAGTCCATAGTCATCCTTTCTAAAGCTGAAGGACCTGATGAAAAATTTCAAGCCTTCAATATTATTATTTTATTATGAATATTAAAAACTCCAATATTAAAGTTTTCTATGGACAAAATGGTATCATAGTAATTTTGCATTATGCTGTCATATGCATGGTTGGTGGTTCGAAAACATCAGTTGCTTCATGGGAGAAAGTACTCTCTACTCCCGTGAAGAGTTAACCTATAGCTGTACAAATAATCAAAAGGAGGTTAACCACATGAAAAATATTATGGGATCAAGGTAACAGGACACAGAAGAAGATGGCGCCCAGTTAGATTTCCCACCCGGAGGTCCTGCTGCCAGACTAGAAAATTGGGAGGTAAGGTGAAGGAGACTGGGAGGTGGTTTCCTGACTTTAGAACCAGAGAATTAGGGTCTGTACTGAAAACTCATGTTTTTGATTTTCACAGCGCAAACTCAGGTTCGGTTCAGTGTTCTGGGCTCTGGCTGAAGAGCTACCAGCATCCTAGTTAGGCAGTGAGCAACGAATTCCCCAGGCTGACACCCAGAGAACATAATCCCAAGGGAACCTTTCTGATAACAAACTAGTCACAGGACCCCACATCAGAGCCCTGCACTCTGTTAGCTGACTTGGGCAAAATAAGGGAGCTTGAGCTAAGGAAGGCCAGAAATTAGCTACAGAGCCTAAGGGCTTTCAAGATAATAAAGACCTCCTGGTAATCTAATTCAATTCCACCTGGCCAGATTAAATTTGAAAACTTCTGAGGTTATTAGGGTATCAGCAGTCTTGCACAAGCTAGAACAACTTCACAAGCCCAACAGAGAGAGCTACTGTCCGCCCTCAGTGATCCTACACACAGCTGGGGAGACCCAGCTGTCCTCCTTGGGACTGGGGGACCCCCTGCCTATTCTGGAGTCCTACCTGTGGCCTAGGCCTCCCCCAGCCTGTTACAGTACTGCATACAGCACAGGTAGCTATACCACTAATCTCCAGCGCTTTACACAGCTGCCTGGCCTCTGCTGTGATCTTGCCTTTGAGGGTAATTCCACCAGGCATCTGTGGGACCCTACACCAAGTGGGCACACCACCCCGCTACTTTGTGGCAGGGTTGGAGCTCCTCCAGGCCCACGATCAGGCAATCAAGCCTCAGTTATATCCTTATTTACTATTCTTTTTCTTCTCTCTTTCTTCTCTTTCCCCTCTATCTTTGCCACCTCAGTTAGTCTCAACAGGCCCAGTTTGGTTTTCTTTCCTTTTCTCTTTTTCCTCGTATCTCTCTCTCTTTTCCTCGTATCTCCTTTCACACATGCCACTGCTGGCTTCTGGGCCACTACCCTCCACCATGGGAAACCCCACCCTGTCCTCTGTGGGAGTGCTGCACACCATATAAGGAAGCTGTGACTGCCCTTTACAGTGCTCCATGCTGCTGAGAAAACCTCAGTCTGGCCTTTAGGGTCATCTTGCCAACTAGGGCAATTCTGTCCAGCACCGCTGGGACCCTGCACTAGAAGGGCACATCAACCTGCCACCTTGGGATCGGGTTTAAAGTCTTCTGGGCCCACATTCAATCAGCTATCTCACTACTCTTTATTTTTTTTCTTCTCTCTTTCCCACCACAGTCAATGTTAGCAAGCACAGTTGTGTGTTTTCCCCTTCTTCTCTCTCTTTTTTTCTCTTCTCCTCCCTTTTTGCCTTTCTGTTTCTCTCCTCTCCCTCTCTTTGCTTTCACATGCCACTGTGGGTTCCAGCCCCCTAACCCTCTGTCTAGGGCAACTCTGCCCAAACAGTGAGGAGAGATGCAGCCTGCCCTGTCACTGTCCTGCACATGGCACAAGGCTATTCTACATATGGTAAGGCACAGGGCTCAGCAATCTCTTTATTTTCTTCACTTTTTGTGTTTTTTTTTCCCTCTATCTACTTTTTCTTTTTTCCTCTTCTTCTACCTTTTCTCTTTCCCATCACAGCTTCAGCAGATTCCGATTTTCTTTTTTGTTTTCTTTTTTTTTTTTTACTCTTTTTACATTTGTTTTGTCTTTTCATTTTGTATCCGTCTGTTTCTTTTTAATTTTTGCTCTTATCTTTGTTTTCTCCTTTCTCTCCTTTTCTTTTTCTTCTCTTTCCTTTTACAAGCCACTACAGGCCTCCAGGCCATCCCCTCCAGCTAGGCCAACTCTGATGGCCCAGTTGGGGGAGCTTCCATCTGCACTTGTTGACTTTACATCAGCTGGGGAAATTACATCTGGCCTCCACCACACCCCTAGAAGCTGGGGGATTTCCCCTTCAAATGACTGGGGTGAACTCCAGCCTATACCCCAAGACCCTACAAGTGATTAGGGGAACTCTTGCCCACTGTCCTTCCCCACACTGCTGAAGGAACACCTGCCCAAACTCCATGGTGATCTAAGGTAATTCCACATGCCATATATGGTGTTCTACACCAAGTAGGATACACCCACACACCCTCCGCAGCACTCCAGTTCAAAGGCAAACAACACATGCTACCCAAAGTGCTGCAAGCCCGATGAGACACACCACTATGGCTTACTGAGAGATTAGCCAGTGAACCACCATTCTTGTGGTCCCAAAACCATCCCGCTAACGTCCCAAGGGAGGACTATCCAAATCACATTCCAAAAAATGTAATAACTGGTTGACCAAAGTAAAGTAGCCTGACCCCCAGCGCAGCTACCTGCAGGTAATTTGTAGAAGCATTCATACAAGTCCCCCAAGAGAGCCAATGCTCTTCGACTCTGGAAGATAGCGTCAGGCTCATCTAAACCCACACGTAAACAGCAACCAGTCCTAACAGCTTCAACTAAAAAAGCAGAAGAAACAGAAAACAAGGCAGAAGAAATCATGAACCTAACGACATGCATAGAAAAAGCAACCATTGACCTCCCACAGAAAGAAATTTTCAGAATGCTGCTTGGAGTCATACAAAATGTGCGGGAAGCAATGCAGAAAAGGGAATGAAATGATAGAGTGGCTAAAGGCAAGGCACCAAAGGGGAAATACAAGACCTAAGGTAAATTAAATAACAAAATCCAGTAGCAAATTAACAGACTTTACCAACAGACTTAAAGAGGCAGAGAATCACACCAGTGACCTAAAGGATTATCAAAGCAGACCTCAAGAAACGGGAAAAAACAGTCAAATAAGACAATCAGAAAATCTTAAGAAAATCTGAGAACCATATCTGATGCTATCAGTGGAACAATATTAGAATAATTGGATTAATGGTATAAGGTACAACAAAGAAGTCAATAGCAAATATAGCGAGGAAATTCTTAAAGGAAAACTTCCACAGCTTAATAAATGAAAATCAGGCAACAACTTAGGAGGTCAAAAGAACAGCAGCCTGACTGAATCCCAAGAAGAACCCACCAAGACACATAATAGAGTACCAGGAGGAGTAAAGTGATGAAACCCCCATGGAATACCAAAAATTGACTTTGGAGACAGACTAGGGCCCCCATCAGACTCAACTGGCAAACGCTTGTAAAGGCCAACAAACAGACCTTGAACTCTTTATAGGATTTTTCACTTTTGTCAGAGGCTTTCTTTTTGTTATTGAGCACACAATCCTGTGTGATCATAATTTATCGAAGGGATCAGGTACCAGGCATCTAAGAACCAGAGCAAAACCATACCCAAGGTGAACAGAGGGAGGGGAGGCGTTGAGTGGAGACCCATTGCCCATCTGTAGACAATTGGACATCCCATCACAGAAGGGTTACAGGGAAGAGTTGAGCCAATCAGGGTGCAGTGTAGCACTGATGAAACACACATCTTTCCTCTAGTTCTTTGGTGCTTCCTTCACCTCACTATCAGTGACCTCAAGTCTACCTTACAAATAAGATTAGATCAGGGCATGCACACTGCTACCGATAAGAGCGTGCAAAACAAAGAAACCAGAATAGATTAACCCCCTCAGGGCCAACAGGAAAAGTAGAGATCCCAGTAGGATTAGGGGGTAGTGAGGGCAGAAAGGGGGAATAAATCACAAGGTTCACTCCAGAACCCCCTCGGGGGGGTGGGGGGGGAGAATAACAGAAAGGTGGATGAGGAAAGACGGAGGACAATATAAGATATGGAAATAATAATCTACAACTTATCAGTGGCTTATGATGGTGGGCAGGTGAGGGGAGAAACGGGGAGCTGCTATCAGGGGCTCAAGTGGAAGAGAATGCTTTGAAAATGATGATGGCGGCATATGTGCAAATATGCTTGACGCACTGGGTGTATGTATTGATTGTATTGATGAATATATGATCGCTGAATTAAAATATCTTTTTTAAAAGAAGAAAAGAAAGCTAACAACATTGTTTGCTGAAACCAAGGAGAACTTGAAGCACTTATGGATGGAGATAAAGAATATGGATTTCGGTATGGATTACACCTCAGTATAAAAGAAATAAAGATCCACACAACTGGGGTAGTAAGATACATTATGATAAACAGAAAAGTATGGAAATCATTTTACTTAGATTTATAATTAACATCTGTGGAAGGAGCTGTCAAGAAATCAAATGAAGTTTTCATTGGGCAAATCTTCTGCAAAAAGCCTTTTGAAAGTGTTAAAGAGTAATGATTATCTTCTTTTAAGGGTTAAGGTGAACCTGATTCAAACCATTGAATTTTCAATTACCTCCCATGGACCAGCAGTGTTTCACTCTGCTGTATATAGGGTCACTATTGGTTAGAAAAAACTAGATGACACCAAACAACAAATCAACCACATTCCTCTGGCAAGAACTCTACCATGCCAACATAACTAAATGACCTTTCCTCAAAAATCCTCATGCATCTGTTCTGCTCAGTTTTGTTCAGCTTTCATGAATAAATTTCAATTCTTTTGTGTATCTATCCAAATTTTAATCACTTATCAGAAACTAAAATAAGATCTTCATGAAGCTTTCCATTTAAATCTAAATTCTCAAACTACCTTGCTGTGTATTTACATAAGTAGAATTACTTCTTTCCCTATGTGGGGAGCGGGGGGAAGGATTGTGTCTCTATAGCTACAGAATTCCAAATTGATTAGGTTCTAAAGTTAGAATTTAGTAAGTAATTGTGAAAAATTTCTTCGCCCAAAGAGTAATCATTTAAAAGTAACAGTATTTAATAAGTTGCTTTGATTATTTTCACTAATGCTATCTTTTAGCAGTAAAAAGGAGAGTTGATTAGGATCTGATAACTCAAGGTTTATTTCTGTATTGTCTAAATAAGGAATAAGGCTTATTTGGAATTCTGCAGGCTGATTTTTCCCTCTTAAGTGGCACCAAGGCCCTGAAGCACGACGGCAGGCTTCCTAGCCCACAGGACAAGACAGTGACCAATATACTACCTAGTTGAGTCCAAGTACTAGAGAGATGTATGCCTATCAAAATGGCTGAGAAGAGGGATTACAACCTATTTATTTCCTTTATAAACCCCACAATCAGAACTGCCCAATTTTATAAGGCCACTTATATATAAAACGCAGCAAAAGATTAAGAGTTCTGTGGAAGGGATGACTGATGTTAAAACAGGGAAACACAAGATGGTGGGTGAAGGTATGTGTGACCTCTGCCTCGTGGCAATCGGCCTTGGGCTAGTATGGAATTAGATTCTCCTTCCCACTGAAGCCAGAGAAGATGAGATGTGGACCCCAGTCCATTTCTTAAGTTGTCATAGGGTTGGTTTCATGGATTCAGGTGATCTAGGCAATAACCCCTGTCACTGTGGTCACTCAGTGTCTCTCTAGTGCTACTTCTGTTCTTGAGGCTACAGGCACACAACATTGCACTCTGAACACTGAATACTGTTGTATAGCTTCTAGCTTTTACCACATAAATATATCATTTCCTCAAAGATGCCTTGCTCAACTAGCTTATCTAAAATGGCACTCTATTCATAATCACCCCATTCTCATTTTTCTTCATAGCAACTACCACTATTAGCATAATAATATGATTACCTATCCATGGAAAAATGTTAATCTTGTAAAAGCATGAACTTTATTCTGTCCATGAATAAATCAGCAGGTCCTAGAATACAACCTATTAATAATAGGCACATAAAAGGAAGTACAAAGATAAATGAACACAAGGTGGACAGATTTTAAGTTTCCATTTTGAATTGCCTATCATTCTCTCAAGCAGAAATTCTGAGGAGAAAGGAGATAGAAAAGGAGGGTAAGGAGTGAATTGGAAAAATTACAGTAAGTTCCCATTATTTCTGTTTGTATCGTTTTCATACAAAGTCACTAAAGAGTCAAATAGCAAGACTGTTGGAAATTTCCAACCAGCATTAATCCTGTTATTTGTTTACAAACAAATCCATGCTCCCTATCTCTTCACACAGCAACCAGGCAAAACATCTTCTCAGCCCGCAGATTTGAGTGTCCACCCAGGAGTGCGGAAGGATCCAATCAGAGAGATGTGTGGAGACCCTCCTGTCTAAAAGAATTATATCAACCTGTGGGTTGCAACCCCTTTGCGGGTCAAATGACCCTTTCACCTAGGACCATTGGAAAAGTGTATAAATATTCTACACTATAAAATTACACATTTGAGATTAATCACTATGCTTTAATTATGTCTAATTATGCTCAATTTATAACTATGAAAATACATCCTGCATATCAGATATTTACATTATGATTCATAACAGTAGCAAAATTACAGTTATGAAATAGCAATGAAAATAATTTCATGGTTGGGTGTCACCACCACAAGAGGAACTGTATTAAGGGGTAGAGGCATCACTGAATTCTATAGACATTCAAAGACTTACATACCGGAAATGAGTCTTCATCCTCTCTCTCATTGCTCTCCCTGCACTCTTTCTGACTGCTCGTGGGCTTCTTTGCTCCACCCTCTTGCTGTTCTTTACTCTCACCCTGGGGGCTCTTTGAAATCAATCTCTCTCTGGCTCCCTCTCCCTCCCCCCTTCTCTCTCTCTCTCTCTCTCTCTCTCTCTCTCTCTCTCTCTAAGCACCTTACTCCACTTCTATCTGCCAGCTCCTACTTTCCTCACCAGGTGGTTCTCGGCAATGAAAACTGCTCTGGGCAATAAAACAACAAGCAGTGACTTTAGCCAGGGAAGACCCCATTAACTCCTTCTTCACCAAATTCTATTGTAGCTTGTTAGTGAGTGTTATTAAAACATGTTTCTTTTCTTTGCAACTGAGGTTCTTGTAGCATCTATACTGTATAGGCTAGGTATCTCCTTTTTTTTCACTCAAGTTCAGTCTCCCTTGACTACCCTAAATTACTTTTATTTCATTCCCTTTGATTTCTGTAACTCCCATTATCTCTAATTAAAAATTAACTAATATTCATATTTTGTCTTTTATATATCATCCCTTGTCTCAGAAACCTTAAACCTTCTAAGTCACTACTCTGACAATAAGAGATGCTTGTTCTTGGGTCTCAGGAACCCCTAATCCAATCAGTTGTAAACCGAGTGATAAAACCACATGGTACAGGACAAATATATGCTAAAAAGAAAACTTGTTGTGAAATGCATCTTTTCCAGGCAGCTAATATCCTAAAAATTGTGTATATAGCGGTCACTAAAAAAGGTCAAATTCTTGGTCACTAGTATGCTGGTAAGAAGTCTACACACAAATCAACATGACTAAATCCCCAAGCCAAATTTGACATAAGGGATCAAACATAAGAACAATTTTAAGGGTGGTACAAAACTGGCTAGCGTTTCATTCCAATGTACATAGGGTCCTTATGAGTCGGAACTAAGCTGATGACATTTAATAACAGGAATAATTAATTTAGGATTGTGTATATGTATATTTTTAAAAGTTTTATATTTTCTGTCATAATTTAAGGAACTTGAAAGTATGATTCAGACTTGTGGTCTCATAACGAATGCATTCAAATCCATTTCAACTCAAGATGCCCCTACATAGTGTTCCTTAGCTTCCAGAAAAAGACTGTCACATGCTGGCAAGTCTATTGCAACTTATAGTGACCCTACGGAACAAAGTAGAAATCCCCAAGAGTTTCGTCGTCTGTTTCAAAGTCTTTTCTCCTGCTGTGATGGGTCTGAGCCCTTTGAACCCTTTCTCAGATTGTTTAAATTGAAAACAATGATAAATAGTGACAAACACAGTTATTAAGACTCAGAACTTGCTTCTGGACTTGTTTCAGATATCAAGTTACTTATTAAAGATCTCAGGACTTTGAAGCATTGTGTTTAGCAGTAAAGTATGGACAACGTTCTTGCTAATTTAAAAATAATAAAAGTTAAGGATAAGAACTCAATATTGGTGTGATATTATCATAATGCCATACTTCGGTGTTTTATAGCACAAATTGATATCATGGTATTAAAGAAACCCTGGTGGGTAAATTTTGACTTCTAAACAATAAGCAGCTCAAACCCACAGATCATTCTCAGGAAGATGAAGCTTTCTGCTCCCACAAAAATTTTAAAAATATATATTTTTAATGCATAGGGTTACTGTGAGTTGTAATTAGCTATAAGGCAATGGGTTTTTAAGATTCCAAAATTGTTTTGTATTCCATATGGCAAAAATTTCAAAATAGTTACGAATTAGCTCTGAGTCACTGAACTGTACCCAGATTATTTCTAGTGACTAAATAGCAACACCATTTTTCTCAGTACCAAAAAATTCAATAAAAATAGGTACCTAATTTATAAGAATATACTACTTCCCTAAGTATTTAAAAGATAATACAACTTTTCATATAAATTGCTGGGGCTATGAGCTGAAGGTCAGATTGTTGGGGGACAACAAGGTCAAATGGTTTATATTGGTCCACAAAGTCTACAGCCTACATTTGTGAGTACTGATTAAGACCCGAAAAGCTAATGACCGTCTGAGGTAAAACTTTTAGTCTCTCCTAATCCAGAAAAAAGAAGAGTGATAAAAACTAAAGAACAGAAAGTAAATAAGCGGCCATCTAGTTCAGAAGCAACAAAGCCCACATGGAAGAAGCATACCAGCCTTTGTGACCACGAGGTGTCGAAGGGATCAGGAATCAGGCATCAAAGAACCAAACATTATACCATTATAAATGAGTGGGACTACAGATTGGGGCCCCAAAACCCATCAATAGGTGAAGCAGCATTCCCTTACAGAGGGACTGCAGGGAGGAAATGAGTCAAGGTACAGTGTAGTAATAACGAAATAAGCAATTAACCTCTAGTTCTCAAATGTTTCCTCCCACCCACTATCATGATTCCAATCCTACCTGACAAATCCAGCTAGACCACGGATGTACACTGGAGCCAGAAAAATGGGAAATTCAGGATAGATGATCCCTTCATTACCAGTAGTAGGAGTGGTGACACAGGAAGGGTGGGGTAGAAAGGGGGACCCAATTGCAGGGATCTACATCTAACCTCTCCTGGGGTACGGACAATAGGGAAGTGAGTTAAGGGACACATTGGACAGTGTACGATATGAAAAAGTAATAATAATTTGTAAACTATTAAGGGTTCATGGGGATAAGGGAGTGGGGATGAGGGAAAATAAGGGGACCTGGTACTGAGGGGCCTAGGTGGAGCGAGGGTGTTTCGAGAGTGATGATGGTGACAAGTGTGCAAATGTGGTCTGCATACAATTGACATATGTATTGATCGTGATGGGAGTCATATGAGCCCCCAATACAATTACTTAGTTTTAAAAAAAAAGAGAGGGAGAAAGAAGGTTCAAGTAAAAAATATTTGGAAATGAAGATGACAACATGTGTACAAGTATGCTTGATACAAATGATGTATGGAGTGCTCTAAGTGCTGTAAGAGTCCCCAATAAAATCATTGAAAAAAAAAAACAAACAAACTAAAAACAAAGATGCAGTTAGTCTAGTAGAATGCAAGATCACAAAAACAAAGTTTCCAAAACCTTGAGATAAGAATAACCAGATGGTGTCCACCAGCAACTACCAACTGTTTTGAAAGAGATCGCATTAGACATTCCTGGATAGAGTGAGAGAAAGATGCAGGGAAAAAACTTCAAAAAAATAACAAAGACTATGTCTATCTCAGACTATGGTCACTCTTTGGGTTTATGGGTCATTCCCCTGTGGCTCAATTACCAGCAAACAATAAAAAGGTCCATAAAAGTGTTAACACTTGATGTATGCACACCTTACAACAACTGACCATTTGGGATCAAGAGGGGTAACGTTTTCAAAAGAATAAAGTAAAAAAGGTTAAGAAAGAAGAATGGGGACAGGAAGCAAAAAAAGGAGGTGGGATGGATAATGTTACATTTACCAGGATTGCAATGAATGTGGTAAAACAGAATGTATATAAAATCATTGTAAAATTGATGAATCTTCACCCAAGTCATAATTTTAAAATTGTTTTAGAAAAAACTTAAAAACAGAAATAAAAAACTATGTATTTGTATTAGACAAATACATAAGGATTTGAGGAACTGCCTTTCCTCTTTGATTGACTTTTTAAATATTAATTTTTGCTGATTTGTATTAATAAAATCTCCAGGCTTATAAGAGAAGGTAATGTTGATTACATTCAACAACCACAAGAAGCAAATTCTACAACTACATTGCCAATGTGTGGTGGGCATCTCAGAGAGAATGATTTTATTCTAACAATAGTTAAAAAATTGCCACTAATTCAATTCTTCCAATAATGTAATTGTCTTAGACCAGGTTGACTAGAGAAACAAATCCAGGGACATTCATATATGTATAAGGAAGAGCTTTATATTCAAGAGTGATTTGTATATTGAGAAAAGATCCCAGCCAAGTCCAGACGTTCAATGTGTCCCATCTAGTGATGCCGAATGCTGGAAGATCACAGGCTGGTAGGTGAGAAGCCGTGTGGATCCAGTGGCAGTGGAAGCATCTCAAAGCTGGTGCTTGAGAGGGTCTCAAGCTCTCTATCTCCTCACAGGAATGTGAAGCAGAGAGAGTGCAACCCTCCTCCAGGGGCAAAGAGAAAAAGTTCCTCAAATCCTCATGAGAAGGCAATGCCCACAAGGAGGCATCATCATCAGGCTGTGCCCTGATGGACAGGCTAGAGGTCACCCCTTCACTCGTAATACCCTCAAACTGACACAAGACTATGTAACTACCACAGTGATTATGAAAAAAATGTTTAAAGGTGCTTGGGTTAAAAGAAAACAACTCCATGACAAACACTTTTCTTTAATATGCTTGCTAGAAACATGGAAAAAATGAATTTCAAATTAAATTACCATGTTTCTCGAACCATAAGACATGCCTGAACATAAGACACACCCAGTTTTTGAGCAGGAAAACAAGAAAAAAATATTCTGAACCAAATAATACCAGTATACCAAAATTTTCTGAGTGCGACTTCTTTGGACGATAAGATGCACCCTCGTTTTCCTCCCATTTGAGGGGGGTAGGGGGACAGTGTGTCTTATGGTCCTCAAAATACAATTTTTACCATTCTACACAGTCCAAAAGCTTGAAAAGATGTGGAAATTTTTGTTTGATTACAATAACTAGTTTTAACAAATATGGTGAGATTGACTGCTTCTTCTATGAGCATCCACTGTGGATCCAAGTAAATTAAATCCTTGATAATAACAATCTTTTCTCTCCATTTACCATAATGTCTTTTCACCTTGTTTTGCAGATTTGGGTTTTCTATAAATTGAGCTGTATACTGAGGGCTGTAGTTTTGCTTTGTTTTTTTAATAACTTTATTGAGGAATCTTACAGGTCTTTTCACAATCCATACATACATCGTGTCAAGCACATTTGTGTATATGTTCCCATCATTTTCAAAAACTTTTCTGAGTCCTTAGTATTAGTTAAATGTTCATTCTCCCCCACCCCCTCCCTCCCTTGTGAACCCTTACAAATTTATTTAAAAATTTTTTCATGTCTTACACTGACCAGTCTCCCTTCACCCACTTTTCTGTTGTCCATTCCACCTAAGAAAGGATTAGATGCAGATCACACTGATTGGTTCCCCGTTTCCCTACTTTCCCTTTACCATCGTGGTATTGCTACTCTCAATATTAGTCCTGAGGTGTTTATCTGTCCTAGATTCCATGTATTGCAAATACTTACCAGTGCACATGCTCTGATCTAGTCAGATTTGGAAGGTAGAATTGGGGTCATGATAGTGGCAGGGGGTGGGGTGGGGATGGAAGCATTAAAGAACTAGAGTAAAGTTATGTTTCATCGGTACAATACTGCACCCTGATGACTCGTCTCCTCTTGGGACCCTTCTGTAATGGGATGTCCAATTGTCTAAAAATGCACTTTGGATCTTGACTCCATGTTAGCTCTCACCCACATTGATAGGATTTATTTCTGGGTTTGTGATGCCTGACATCTGATCCCATTGGCACCTCATGACCACCAAGGATGGTGTGCTTCTTCCATACGGACTTTGTTGCTTCTCAGCTGGATGGCCACTTGGTTTTTTTTCAAACTTTAAGGATCCCAGACAGTATCTTTTGATAATCAGTTTTCTTCACAACACTTGTTTATGCACCCATTTTGTCTTCAGTGATCATGTCGGGAAGGTGAGCATCACAGAACACTGGATCATTAGAATAAATTGTTCTTGCATTGAGGGAGTACTTGAGTAGAGGCTCAATGTCCAAGTTGCCTTAATACTTTATAAGCACATGTCCATAGATCTGTTTTCCTATCATTATATAAATATATTTACATATGTACTGTATCTAAATATATGACTGTATTTAGATTTCCACAAATGTTTTTTGCCTTCTTGGTTTTTCCTCTATTTCCCTTTACTTTCCTCCTGCCCCACTATCATGTTTGGACTTTATTCGGGTTTCAGTAATTCCTCTCAGCTACATTGCCCTTGATCAAGCACTACTAGGCATCCTACGCCCTCTTCGATTTTAGATCACTTGTTGTTCCCTTGTTCCTAGTTTTGTTGACACCTTTTCCTTTTCCCTCAACTTCCCTTCTCTCATGTTTCCTCCAGAAACATCTGTCCAGTTGTTTAATCCTCCGGATTATTTACTTGCCTACCTTAATTAGATAGACATGTAGACACAATAGTAAGCATAAAAACAAAAAAGGAAAACAAAATAGCAAAAGAAAACAAAAAACAAAACAACAACAAAAATGAACCAAAAAAAGAAAAGCCTATAAATATTTGTTTCAGATCTGTTTGTTGACCTTTAGGAGTGTTTTCCCATCAAGTCGGAATGGGGTGCCAAAAAGGGCCTTAACTGCTCCCTTTGCCACTCTGTTGCATGCCCTTAGTGTTTTGTCTGGGTGTGGTAGGGTCAGATCAGGTAAAATTCCCACAACTGTGTCTCCAGTGTTGTCCCCTGTAGCACTAAGGGTCAATGAGGAACGTGGTGTTTTACGGTGAGGCTGCTCTGAGTAGGAATATCGTCCTCAGGACTCCTTCCCTCTTCATTTGCTCCTGTGTGATCTAACCAGACATGTCCCTCTCCCAGAGCTGTAGCTTCAATGCTGTCCTCTGAGGTGCACTCTTCTTAGGGGTTGTGGGGGCGGTGTCCGCATAGTTGGAATTGGGACTGGCTCCACAGACCTCTCTGTTGGTTCACTAGTTCATGCCAATATGTTGCATTCGCATCTTGGCCCACCAGGTTGAAGTCTGGTCTGTTGCTCCCTCTACTGTGGAGACAGAAACAATACCCTCACCTTGGGTGGGTTTGTTCTCTGTTTTCCTGATAGCCATGTCTTTTTGTTTTCTCATTCTTTTCCCCTCCTTTTTAGTTGGCTGTCATAAGTATCCCTGCTTTGGGTCTGCCCCCTGCTATAGTACCTGCACCTTACTCCATTAATTTATGTCTATACTAGCTTTTCCCCTTTGCCTCTTTTGCATTTTTAAGCCTACCTCAATGCACTCGTGTTGTACTTCTCCTTTTGTGCTTGGCTTACTTTGCTTAACAAAATTTCCTCCAGTTCCTCCCATGTGGCGATGGGTTTCAAGTTAATTACTACTTTGGGGGGATGCATAGTACCATTGTATGCAATTACCATCATTTCTTAATCCATTCATCCATTGATGGAAATTTGGGTTGTTGCCAACTCCTTGAAATATTAAACCGTGTCGTGATGAACAGTGGAGCATAAATGTCTGACAATAGCTTATTACTTGCCTCTTCTGGGTATATGCCCCGTAGGGGCAATGCTGGGTCATATGGTAGCTTGATTTCCATGTGTTGTAGATATCACCAAATCGATCTCCACAGCAGATGTACATACATACAGGTTCACCAGTAATAGACCAGAGTTCCTAGCTAACCATAACCCCTTCAACACTTGTTACTTTCTGATTGTTTTTTAATTGGGCTATCTTTGAAGGTGTTGGGCAAGGCTGTAGTCTTTGATCTTCATGAGTACATATTTCAAGTCCTCAGCAAATAAGATTGTCCCATATGAATTTGAAGATGATGAGTCTTCTTCCAATCCTGATGCTCAGTTATCCTTCATAGAGTTCAGATTCTTGGATTATAAAAATTGAATAGGTTTACTAACTTCTTAAAGAGACACTCATATGTGTGTAAGAAACAAAGAGCTTTATATCAAAGAACAATTGTATATTAAGAGAACACTCTAGCCCAGTCCAGAGCAAGTCTCTAAATCTGATCCTAGTCTATAAGTTCCTCTTCAGCACATGCAATGATGCAAAATGTAGGAAAATCACAAGTCAATGGGCTCAAAGCCTTGTGGAAGCAGTGGCAGTGGAAGCATCTCTCAGGTTTCAGAGTGGCTCCACATGGCTTGCCAACAGGAAAACAAGGAAGTTCACAGAATCCTCACGATGATGCACACAGGCTAGACTCCACCCCTTCACTTTTAGTACCTTCAAGGTGACACGTAATTACCACAAGTACTACACGGAACACAGAGAATAACGCCAACAAATGGCTCTGGCAAAACTGAATGTCTGATAAGTAAATAGGACATATACCTCACCTCATGGACAAAAATTAGCTTAAAATGGATCAAAGACCTACATGAATTCAAGATCTATAAAGATTATTAGTAAGAAAATATGGACAAACTTAAATAGTGCATACCTCTCTTCCTGTTCTGTCTTCTTACTTCATTAGGATATCTATCCAGCAGAGGTACTGTATGGGATTTCCAATTGTTTTAAGTAGTGTCATACAGCTTTCCACATTTGATTGTACATATTTACAGGCCCACCAGTACTGCATAAGATTTCTAATCTACAAATTTCTATCTACAAATTTTGTTGCTTTCTATTCAATTTTAGGTCGTGATTGTTGGTGTAAGGTGATATTTAATCCTTGTTTAGATTTGCATCTCCCAGATGGCTAGTGACTATGAGCACTTTTTCACATTGTGTTAGTGATTTCAATGTCTTTTCTGGTAAATTCTGTTCATTTCCTTTTCCCAGTTTTTGGTTGACTCATTTGCTTGTTTTTATTTTTTTTCCTCCTGCTTGCTTGTTTTTCTTGTGCAAGAATTGTTGTTGATTTTAGAGATTAGGCTTTTGTTGTGTCATTACTGATTATTACAACATAAGTGTATGCACTCTTATGTTCCCCTCAGCACTATTTACAATAGCATGAAGTTGGAAATGGCCTAAAAGCTCATCAGTGTAGGAACAGTTAAGAAACTTTGATAAATATACACAATGAAATATTAAGCATTGCGGAAACCTAATGATGAAACCACAAAGCACCTTACAACCTGGTCAAACCTAGAGAAAATTATGCTGAGTGATATCAGTCAAACATTACAAAGACAAACATTGTATGACAGCACCGCTATGAGGGAACGCCCTAGGCATTGGCTCTCCGGTAGAGCAGTCATCCAATCAAGCCTGGCAGGCAATGGAGTGGTAAAACTGTCCAATGCTTGCAACCCATTTATCACTCCCTTATAGAAACCTTACAAAGAACAGTCTTCTCATTCGGGGAAGATAAAAGTAAGCCAACAAGTTTACTTCACATTTCAAAGTCCTATCAAAACAAAAACCAAATTCATTGCCATAGATTCCATTCAATGCCCAACCCGATAGTATGGGGTAGAACTGCTCCTATGAGTTTCCAAGAGGCAAATCTTTACAGGAGTATACAGTCCTGTCTGTGTCCTGTCTAACAAGAAGGGGAAGATATGCCCACCTCAGAGATGATGATCTCACTTCTGTTGAGGGAAGGGAAGGAGCTGCAACTTGCCCTGGGAGAAAATGCTCCTAAGGGGGAGAATCTACCTTGTACTATACCGCTAGGCATGCACCATGAAGTGATTTTGTCACTTGCTGGTGAAACAAACCAAATGCTATAGGTTATCACAACTTTATAGTCATCGTGTCAAAGCATGCAGCATACTTCAAAGGCCAAATAGGGAAGATCTGAGTAGGAAAAAACCCTCTAAGTAATGACACCTCACCTCTCTTATCCACAATTCTTAGGAACAACATTGAGAGAAGAGACCTCAAATGGGCTGGGGTCATTCGTTTAAGAAGGGGGGAAGGGGAGACTAACATTCAAATGCTGCCATAGAACGTTGATACAAAGATGTGACAAATCAAGAGATACTGTACAGGAATGAGAAAGACACCTTATTGGGAAGTCACGTAAAGTCCAGGGAAGGGCAATCTAGCTTTCAGTGGAGGCATTGGTACTTTTGCTTGGGAGGAGCAGCCTTACATAGGATAGGGGCACACAACAATAAAGATAGAAAACCCAAGGGGAAAATAAACACTTATTATATTCCTTGCTAAGACACTTTTGAATTAGTTTCTACCCAACCCTTGGTAAGCCATGCCAGGGATTATGCAGGAAGATAACCTCCAGACTCTGGCTGGAGAGCAGTGATTCTCAACCTTCCTAATACCACCACTTTGTGGTGATCTCCCAATCATAAATTTTTTTTTAGCTAATTCATAACTGTAATTTTGCTACTGTTATGAATTATAATGTAAATATCTATTATGCAGGATGAATTTTCACTGTAACAAATTGAACATAATTAAAGCATAGTGATTAATCACAAAAAATATGTAATTATGTTTTGTGAAATATTTATCTTTTTGTAATTAAACCTTTTACAAATAAGTGAAATTTTGCCTTGAAGCATGGTGTAGCATGGGTAATAGTCTAAATGCAACAACAGTAAACTACATTGCTACATTTTGCAACCATATACATAAAAAGCCAACAGTGCAAAGGTTGAGATAGTTTCTTTGTCACCGGATCAGAAATTCTCAGAGGAATCTTTGCAAGAGCTCAACAAAGATCACCTTTCACCACAAGTCTACTTTTGTATTTAAACTTGAGAACCAGCAAGCTGGAAAACCTTGTTTCACAAAGATACCGTGTCGTTAATGGATGAAGAAGGCCAACACAGTCTCAGACAGAACAGGATATGACTGCAAACATTTATTCAGAATTTTGTAACTGACATTGCAGAGTAATCAGTACTTGCTGCATTGCTGTTAGTAAGTTCAATGCACTCCTCTTGTGCTGTGTCAGGAACAACTCCAACTTGGACTGTGAATGGGCTTCTGGCAAGTGCAAATGGGGTGTCAGGTAGATTTGGAAAGGATGATGAAATTTCATCTGCAAGCATGTGCAAGTCTGCTTTCACAAAAATTATCATGGTAATCCTTTTGCTGGTTCAATGTCATGTTGCTCAAAGAAAGCAGGTAAGATAGGCAACGTGTAAGTTTTATTGTCATCCTTCTTTTGGCCAAAGCTGAAGCTTCATTGAGAATGATCAGATGTTTTCAGACAAACCGAGGCATGTTGCACTTGGTCCTTGCGGGGATAAATTTAACTCATTCAAGATGGCAAAGATGTCAACCAAGTAAACGATTTTCTGCAGTTCACTTTCATTGCTGGAAGTGCTTCAAATTCCAGTCTTACTTTCTGATTAAAAAACATTTTTAGTTCATCACGAAGCTCAAAAACACATTTTAAAACTTTACCTCTTGACAACCATCTCACTTCAGTGTGAAATAGGAGCTCATTGTTCACCGCATCCAATTCACTGCACAGTTAAAAACAGTTTAAAGTACTTGCATTTACAAAATAGACAGAATTTATGATGCTTTTCATTCCTTCTTGTAACTCTTGTGGCAGCGCTTTCATTGCTAGTGCTTGCCGATGAATCATATGGTGAGTTCACTAACCTTTGGTGACTCATTCAGTACCAAACACTGAATCCAGATCGACATCCTAGCATAGCTGGAGCACCATCTGTGCAAACACCACAAACCTTTTCCCAAGAGATCTTATGCTTTTTCAGAAATGAACCAACTTTGTCAAATATATCACATGCAGGAGCTGTTGTTTCAAGAGGTTTGCAAGAAAGAAACTCATCTTTAAGGTCACCACCATTAAAACATTGTATGTAAACCAGTAGCCGTAAACAGTTTGCAACGTCTGTAGAATCATCAAGCTAGATGCTAAATACTGGTAAGTGGAGCAGATTTAATTTCCTAGATTACCTGATCAAGAATATCAACAGACTTGTCATCTAATCTTCTGCGGAGCGTTTCCTTAGTTAATAAATTTGTCTCCAATAATAACTCGAACAATGTCTTTAGCCACTGGCAATAGTAAATCCTCAGCAATGGTGTGAGCAATGGTGTCAGCAACGTCAATGACTGCTTCGTTTTGTTTGCAGTACTTGCCATCAGTGTCAAGTCTGGCTTTCTTGGGTCAAGGGTCAATCAGCTTTGCTTCTAAAATAGTTGGTACACTTGCCAGCAAAGCTCGGATGCTTGCTATCCAAATGACACTTTAGTTTGTCCAGCTTCATAGATTCAGCTGATAAAACTTCACATTCTCAATTCCTGCTGTAATTATTGAGGTAAAGCCATACTGTAAAATATCCTCAATATATTTTAACGTTCTTCTCTACATGATCCATTGTCATGGGATGTTTTTCTAATGAAAATAATATATAACAATAGCTTTAATAATACAAAAGATGATACATGGCATATGATTTACCATTCTGTTTTTTCTTACATACCTGTTACTATCACAAGGGGGCAGTATTCACATCAACTACAGCACAATATAAAAGGGCCAATTGGCATCCAGATTAAGTCCCCATGGTACAGATACTGTGGGAGTTTTTTTTTTTTTTTGCAGTAGTTGATGACTTTACATGATTTTAGTAGTACATGATTTTACATTTATCCAGTAATTATAATTCATGAAGTGTTGTTTTATCTCCAATACTGCTGCTTTCAACATAGTAGCTGCTTCCAACACAGTAGCTGCTCTTTATGTACGTGAGACTGGTCCGCATAAGTACATTACAGCGCCGACTCTATCTCATTCACCTGCAATTGTTCAGGATGTATGTGATGGTGTTGTAGCGATAATGGCACCACGGCAAGTACTTGTATGTGGGTGCATCTGCATGTGGGTGGATCTGCCTGAAGAAGGATGGAGGAGCAGTGTCTCAGTTCCTAAGACCAATGGACATATGCGCTTTCTGATGGTCTTCAGCAACACTTGTGAAAGAGTCGTTTGACTCACAAAGGGGTCAGGACCCACAGGTTGAGAACCGCTGCTGTAGCGGGAACATGGCTTCTCCTATAAACCATACCAGACAGGTTCGAAATGGAAACCACACTCAACAAACTGGGCCCTATTTCAAAATTACTTGCAGCTCTTGTAATTACTACTGAAACAAATGACAGTCACCTGAAGTCTGTGGAACTGTCAGTCATTGGACTTTGATTAAGATCCAATGAAAGGGTCCCAGAACGACCATATATTTATTATCTTATAGCCCACTTTACATTAAATAACATGTATTAATCTGATAGGCACAGATTTGTGACTCTAAGAAATGATACAAGAAATTTCTTAGTACAAACTCCCATGATCAATGTAAACAAAGCTGAATCATTTAAGAAGTCAATCTGCACAAAGCAATAACTCATTGATGGTCATTTTACAGCTAGACTAAACTTGTATGACCTCCTGTCTTAAAGTTATCTTAAATTCTATGCCACTGGATAAATTATTGATGTTATCAATGAAATTACCTTTTAGCCAAGGGGGATGATTGATAATTTTTTGACCATAAAATAATAAGATCACTAAAATAAACCAGAGTCATACATTACCCAGGAAGAAGCAGATGTATTCTGAGCTTCTACTTAATTCTAGACCAAATATCTAAGAACAGTTTTTATAACATGCCCCTGTCCAATACTCGCCTTCCTGAGGAGATCACTGACGATAAGGGTGTTATAGCAAAGTAGGTGCATAGATCTCAACTGCAATTTTGTCTGTGATCTTAAAGACTTATACTCAAGCAAGCAGAAATCTAAGTGAGGCATCAACTAAGTCCACATAGAAGAAGCACACCAGACTGTGTGATCCAAAGAAAACAAAAAACAAAATCCAAATATCAAGGGAAATGTATCGGGACAGCTTAAATTATGAACATCCAATATACAGAAGACTATGGAGGACAGTAGGAGAGGCCAAAATCCATCTGCAGAACACCTAGGCAGTTCAAACCTGTGGTAGTTAACATAATTTCATGTCAACTTAATATATGAAAATGCAGGGGTGGAGTCTAGCCTATCAATCAGGTCACAGCCTGACCATGACTCCTTGGGGATACGGCCTTGCCTAAAGAGAGTTGTGGGAACCTTCCCCTCTCTGCCGTCACCTTTCTGCTGGTGAGCCACACTGGTAACTGTCAGAGTCCTGCAGAAGCATCCACCACAATTAGATCCACCGGCCTATGATATTCCCACACTCTGTTTCATTGCACTTGGCTTCATGAATCTGAAGAGGCACTTATGGACTTGAGTTGGACTTATGGACTTGAGTTGGAATGGGCTGGGATGTTTTCCCTATACACAATTATTCTTGATATAAAGCTCTTTTTTTTTGGGGGGGGGGGCATCACTGCTGTCCGGTGGTGGGAGTAGGAGGCCCAGCCCCACTGCTGGAATTGAACCTCCGTCCCAGTGGGCCGCAGTCCCACGCACAACCACTACGCCACCGGGGCTCAGCCCCAGCTTTTTCTTATACATATATATGAGTGTCACTGAATTTGTTTCCCTAGTCAACCCAACCTAACACAAAGTTCCGAGGCAGATTCCCTCAGCCTTATTCCAGGGATGAGAACAGGGATTATTATAAACTTGCTTACTGTGGATGGGACTATGGTATAATATGTTATATGCTGAGTTGACCTTCCTCTTGACCCAACTTGAATTTTCTCTACGTTTAAATATTCCTCGCTTCTTCAAGACATACATTTCTCTCTGGCTTATTTTCATGATCCTATTGGCCTTTTCTTTCATCTTTTCTGTTTTGTTTTTGCTTTGTGTTGGTTCTGTTATGTTTCAGTTTATGAATCACTGAAAGAACAGATGCACAAAGACAATTACTGATGTAATAGCTTATGAGGATGGAGGGGAGGGTGAGAGGAATTATCATAATGAATATGGGAAGAGGAAGGGCATACCAGAATTTATTGTGACACAGAACTCTTTTAACTTAGAAAAATAAATAAAATAAAATTGACTAAACTATGGAAGAATATAATGTGAATTTTATATTGATAAAATTATTTTTCAAAAAAAACCCCTCAGTGAACCTGTTTCACATTAAAGGAACTAATACACGCTTTTGGCATTAAAGCTATATTGCCTAGAAGAGAGGAAAAGGAGAGATTGCTACTTTAAAGTGGTGGATTTAGAGGCTATTATACTATAGTTTAAAACACTTGCTTTTAAGGTTGCCAATAAGTGGCAATTTAAGACTACCATATATTTTCCACTTCCATATTTTCATAGTTTTTAAAGACATGAGTTATTTCTGAAAAAAATGGCTCTGTTATAATGAATGACTGTTACTGAACTTTGTGTCCTATATCTAAAACTTCTTTTCATATAAAAGATCAGTCACTTAAGTTTTTTAATATGTATAAAAGCACATGCCATGTATTTTCATCTAAAAAAAAACATTTCCATATAGGAATATAGGAATATTCCCACAAGGCAATAGTATTCTAAGTTGTAGTAGTGGCTATTGTTAAAATTACCAAAGGCCCTATGGAGATTACTTCTATTATCTTTCAAAATTACTGATAATGCTGCTGCAACTAAAGTAGAATAGGATATGTATATAAATTGATTTTAGGTTCACACATAACTGTACACCCTAATCTAGAAACAATCAGTTCTTATGATATGGCCCTGCTTAATACTGACCCTCAAAAATGGATCAATGGAGATACAGGTGCAATAGCAAAATGTCATAAAGAAATCAGATGGTCTATGGCTCTTAGAAACAGTAGCATCTAGGGTTTTACAAGTTTTCTTAAAATAAGCAACCATCTAAATGAAATATCAGTTAATTCCACAGGGCTGCACATAATAACAACTCGTTTTATATTTTATGAAAACAGAATAGTTTACCTAAGGGTTATCCATAAAGAAAATTCAAGATCAGATGGATTGAAATGTATTAGCCTAAATTCTGAGCATCTGATTTAGAGAAGCCAATGGAAGACAGTGAAAGCCCCAAATTAATTTGCAAAGTCCCCACTGGGTTTAGGCCTCCATAGACTTCCCTCTGACCATTAATCAAAGAAGCCTTTTCCTATGACAGTGCATCTAAAAGTGAATTCATGTACATGTAGTTAAGTCAAGATTTAATCTCTTAATATCTTACCATTTGTTTTCTTTTGGTCTATTCTTAATTTGTTCTAGTTTTTATTATTTTCTACTTTCCCTTGAAGTTTTTCTGTGATTTACTGTGTCATTATTGTTAGGAGGGATTTGTATGATTTCCTTTATATGAAATCCAGGATAGGTAACTCTATAGAAACAGTAACTAGATTAATAGTTTCTTAGGATTTTGACAGGGAAGACTGGGAGGAAAGGGGAGCTACATGACAAACCCTCGCCTCGTTTTGGCTGCTGATATGGAGCGTCTCCATCGTTCTTTCCACAGATGTAGTCAATTTGATTCCTGTATATTCTGCCTGGGGAAGTCCATGGCTTCAGCTGTTAGCACTGATGTTATTGAAAAAGCAAAAAAAAAAGAAAAGAAAAGGTGGGGGGGTTATTTCCGATGAAGAAGTGGTTGGTCTTGAAAAATTTTACCATTCAATCTCTAGCTTCATTTTTATCATCAACACTGTATTTTCCAATAGATCCTATCTGTTTCCAACTTTTGCAGTTCAATTGCCAGAAATTATCTATGTATCTCAATTTTATTTGATCAATTTGAGACTAAAGACGGGGTAGTTAATTATTAATTTATTATTTTCTTCATTATTGGTTTCAGTGGTTAGAGCATAATTTGAATAATAGCTCAGATCAATTAAGCATATAGCTATTATCCTATCACAGACAGCATTGCACTACTAAATAGGTCTTGGAATATTCTTTTTGATGAAGAATGTGATGTCATTGCTTTTAAATTTGTTGTTCCCTATATAGTAAAGCACAACTATTCAACTAAAAGTGGTTGATACAATCTATTTCAGCGTAGTAATTTCTAAGATATCAATTTTTATGTACTACATTTCATTTTTGATTCCCAGTTTTCCTAGATCCATTCTCTGTTTCACATTCCAATTAATAAGTGCTTGCAGCTATTTTTCCTAATTTTGAGTCTTGGCCCATACATTAAGTGCAGGGTCAGAAAGTTTTGCTCTAGACAAGTCAATAGAGCTGACTCTACTTTGATAAAGCAGCACTTCCCCAGGTGTATTTTCCCAGTGCCTTCATCAATTCTGACATCAGCTGACAGCAGTAAGACAATGCAACTCAACACACGGCAGGTTCCAGTCACGATAGCCCTCAGCTCTCTCTTCACTCAGAAGAGCTTCCAACCCTCCTCAGCCACGTCTGCAGCCTTCGGGGAAGATGCTTCTCTGCAAGGCCTTTCTTTCATTCTCTGAGCAAGAACTACAGCTCTTTCAACTCCACTGACAATGACCTAGAGCCACCTCACTCTACCAGCAAACCTTCCTAACTGTGCTCAACTTTCTCTCTTACTCTGAGAGGATGGAGGAACCTCCACTGCCAGGCTTGATTCTTGTCATTCGGTTTGCAGCTGTTTCTCTGCTGCTGAGCTCTCGGTGGTTGCCACTGATTCATGTCGGCTCACTTTTCTCTACATGTCCTAGGTCTGGGAGGTTCACAGCACCAGGACATTCGGTTCAAAGGACATACTCTACTCCGAGTGCTTCGTGACAGTAATCAAGTCCTTTGGAACCTCTGTGAAATTGGCCCTTATAATCAAGTTTTAGACATGGTCATCCCACCAGAATCACTGAACGGACCAATCCTCCCAATCACTCTGTGTGTACATTCACAGACCACTTTTTTTGGCTTCCTCGCTTAATCTTATGGGGTGATTTCACACAACCTATTTTCATGTATACTGATTAATCCCTTGTAAAATTGTGCCCCATACAATCATTTTGGCAGAATTAGGAATACAAGGCATAAAGGCCATAAAAGAAACTCACTGCATAAGAACTTAGATTATTTTGAGGCTATATAACCTACTACAGTAACCACTAATACAATGCTGTAAGGAAATCTGTAAAGGGCTTTCTTTGCCATGTTCTTAAACCTATAGGGAAAGGATTGTTTTCATTAAATATAACACATGCCACAGTGTTTTTAAGAAGCCCTGGTGTAAAGTGGTTATGAGTAAGGCTGGTAACTGCATGGACAGCAGCCAAATATCATCAGCCACTCCACAGGAGAAAGAGCAGGCGTTTTAGTCCTGGCTATGAGTTGGAACTGACTTGATGGCAGTGACTTTGGAAGTTTGGGTTCTGTTTTTTGTAGGGTTTTCAAGTTGCTTTTTAACAGTTTGAGGAATTGCCAATGGGCTGAATAATTTTACCACAAATATAGTGGAATGTTTTCATATGCCTTATCTGCATTTTTAAAGATAATCATAGTTTTTTCTTTTTTATTCTGCTAATGTATTAAATCACACTACTCAGTTTTATTAATGTTAAACTAGCCTTACATTCCTGCTTCAAACCACATCTGGTTAAATTGCTGATATTAAAGTTGATTCTGTAAAACACTTTAAAAAGATTTTTAAATGCATGTCTTTGTTTTCCAGTAAAACAAAGTAGGTGGCTTACAGTAGAGAAATGTTTTGCCTTCACAGTTTTTGTAGCTAAACATTTGAATAAGGTTACAAATCAGGCTGACTACTTCTGAGCACTCAAAGAGAAACTGTTCCATACCGCTCTCCTTATTTTTGTAAATGCAGTTTGGTAATACAGTTTCCTTGGCTTGCAACTGCAGTATCAAAGACTTCCTTCTTCTATGTCTTTATCTCTACATATCTCCTCTTTTTATGATTAAGAATACCAAGTATAAAGAATTAGGAGTCAGTCTACTGCAAAACAAATTAACTGACAACATCTTCAAAGACTCTAATTTCCAAGCAGTTCATTTTCACAGGTATATGTGTTTGGACTACCAAATTTTGTGTGTGACACACAACTGAATCTTAACAATACTGTTTTAAATTTTCTCTGCTACCAACATATTTTCTCTAGGGTAGGAGTAATCTCATAAAATGAAGTGAAAATTGTTCTCCCTCTCTTAACTGAATATTTATAATAATAGCATTATCTCTCAAGAATGTGCTTCACGACATTCCTTTACAGAAGAGTTACAGGGAGACCAGCCAGTCAGGGTACATAGTGGCAAAGTATATTTATGCAATTTCCCCCCATTTCTTAAATGCTTCCTCTCCCCCTCCCCATGACCAATATCATGATCCCATTTCTATCTTAAAAATCTGGCTAGACCAGAGGATGTACACTGGTCCAGATAGGACCCGGAAACCTGGGGAGTCCAGGACAGATGATCCCTTCAAGACCAGTGTGTGAGAGTGGCAATACCGGGAGGGTAGGGCGAAGATGGAGTAGAAAGGGGAAATCGATTATAAGGATCTACATATAACCTCCTCCCTGGGGTACGGGCAAGAAGGAAGTGGATGAAGGGAGACATCAGACAATGTACTATATGACAAAATAATAATAATTTATGAATTATCAAGAGTTTATGAGGGAGTGGGGTGCAGAGTGGGAGGGGGAAATGAGGAGCTAATAATGAGGACTTAAGTAGAAAGAGAATGTTTGGAGAATGATGATGGCAACAAATGTATAAATGTGCTTTGCATACAATGGATGGATGCATGGACTGTGATAAGAGTTGTATGAGCCTCCAATAAAATGATTTAAAAAAAAAAAAAGAACGTGCTTGAATTTTCAAGTAATTCCACAAAACCTATGGGGAAAGTTCTATCTACTTATTCAGTTCTCTTACAAATATGCAGCTTTACTCTTGAGCCTTTTTGGAAAATGAGTAAATTTTCTAAATGTCAATTTCATCTTATCAACTATAGGTAAAAAGTTGTTTTTAGTACTTTATTATTCATTTTAACAACAATAGGATTTGTTGTGATGTTCCCCATTAGGTCTAGAGTTTGGTAATTTCATAATCTCTTTATAATGATTAGTCTAAACGGAAATTTATAAATCTTTTGGACACTCCTCTTTCCCTCCCTCTGATCATACCCTGCTCAATTTTATTTAAGATAAAACTCAATCTTAAACTACCTGGCTTTTCACTATGTTTTAAAAAAAGGTTTTATATATATATAGCACTTCTATAAGAGAGGGTGTGGTAATTACATAATTTGCTGTCAACTTGTAAAGGGGGGGAGCCTACCCTGGCAATCAGATTGCATCTTGATGACCTCATTTGGAGGCACGAAGGAGAGAAACAGCTGACTGGAAAGCAGGCACTTTCTACTTTGTTTTCTGGCTGAAAAAAACACATAAAAATACACTGATAGAGGCAGAGCCACATGGTGACCCACATCATCACTGAGATGGTTTCACTGCCACTGGATCCTGATAGGAAAAATACATACTACAAAATGCATACTCCACCCAGCAAAGCTTTTTTTCCATTTGGGGAAGGAGTGGTGTCCCTGCATATGTGACATACAATGGTTATCTCCCCCTCAAAAAAAACTATTGACTTCTGAGACACTTTGTTTTTCACGTAACTCCTTATACTTGAATGTTTGATAAATTTCAAATATTTGGAATAGAGTATTTTGAAGAAATTTTCATGAAAATGAACAAAGTGAGCCTGTCAAAGAAAAGGAATTCAGTATTTCCTACCTATAATAAAATTCTTAACCTCTTAGTGAAAATTGTAATATTAAAAAATGTAATACCTATCCTTGTGAACATAGCAGCTTCACAGTGAAATTTTTTTCTGGTAATATTGTGATTATAAACAAATTATTTTTAAGCAATATATACCAAACACTGAAAGAAAAAACTATCAGCCAGAATCCTATATCCAGCAGTATCATACAAATATGATGAAGGAATACAGATATTTCTAAACCAGGAATAC